>JAATLQ010037906.1:14007-68750 GCA_013421005.1 Heliconius erato x Heliconius himera | reverse complement strand
AAAGAGAAATGTATCGCAATTTTCCTAGATCTAGCCAAAGCATTTGATACTGTCTCCATTCCGATTCTATTAACTAAATTAGAAGGCTTGGGAATCAGAGGATTACCGTTACAATTTTTCAAATCCTACTTAACCGGACGTTCACAAAGGGTTAAAATAGATCAGTGGGTAAGTCAACCTCTTCCTATCACCTATGGAGTTCCCCAAGGTAGTATAGTTGGCCCCACACTATTTATAACGTATATTAATGATTTAGGCAAGCTCCCTATAACAAATGGCAAGATCATTACACGTACTCACGTATTCACCTTAAGTTGTTACAGTAGTTATCATCATGCCAATATTAAAAATATTTTACGTTTTAAACAAATAGATAGACTTGGACATCGCATGAAAACACAACCTATCGAAAGACATCATATTCGGAAGGACTCTGGTGAGGAATTCGGTTGCTGGCCCGTCGCGCTGTGTAGTGTGATATATACTAATAATCAAATCATGCGATGTCCAAGTCGATCTATTTGTTTAAAACGTAAAATATTTTTAATATTGGCATGATGATAACTACTGTAATAACTTAAGACAGAAGGTCCTTTAAGTAGAGACTAAATAGATTAACCGACTTGGTATTACATGGATCTCACAACTTTTTACGGTAGAAAGACTGAGCTGCGAGACTTGGGTTTTTTACAGGATGTTTTTGATGGCATGTACCTATTCTTGTAGTTTTTTATATTGTAGTTACATGTATTTCTCTATCTTTTGTATATCACCTACTATAATGATAATACGGTACATATCTGTATTTTTAGGCATTTCGCGAGTGAGAACCTGGCGACTAGTAACACAAGCTCAGAGCTTAGTACAAGCGTCAGTCTCACATGATTGTAAATAATATTCTATGTACCTAAATATACACTACTTTTTTGTATGCTTTATATTGTGTGGAGAAATAAATTATATTTTTATTATTATTATTATTATAATAATTGAGTAAATAATCATTAAATAGAGGCCAGTCGTGGCGCAGGGCCACAATGTGTAACTGTAAACATGACTGGTTGTGGGTTCGATCCTCCCTCGCGATATTTAATTAAATTTATATTCCTATTTAATTTCCGTTTCAATATTTATTTAAATTCATATTCCTATTTAATTTCCATTTCTTGGCTCTGGTGTTGAGGTAAAGCGCGGCGTTGAGTTCCGCCACTCAATACGCAATGTCTCCAGAATTCGGCGGCAAATTTGGAACGGAGTGTCTTAACACTTAGTTCCCTCTGCCTACTCTGCTGTGTGCGGGATACAGCGTGAAGCTGATTTAATTTTAATTTAATAATTAATTATATTTTTAGCTACTGGCGAACCAGCCACCTGTATGGGAATAGTAATATCATTCGCTTTACGGCACGCCATTGCGGCGGCTCGGAAGGATTCGGGCATAGCACCTACAGAATGGCTAAAAATAGGTATAGTAATAACTTTACTTAATTATATTTATTCTTCTCTAGAGGAATTGGAGCTGTATTCCTCTGCCTGCACATTGCAGGGCAGCTGTATTTGGGAACCTAGTGTTAAGACACTCTGTTCAAATAACACACGTACGTTCTCCTTTTCTAGCCGAATTCTCGAATCATTCATGGAGTGGCAAAGCTCACCACCGCACTTTGTCTCGTTACCAAAGCGGCAATGGAAATCGAACCCACAATCGTCGCGTTTACAGTCGCTGCTTGTGCCTCTGCGCTACGACGACCCCAACTAATTATGTTAACTAGAATTTTTCGGACTACAGCGTCGGAATATTTTCCCATATTATGAATATTTTTTTATAATATTTTTTTAACTATATATTTTTTAAAATTTTTAGATGGACCCTTCACTGTGGGTACGATATGCTATGCATGTTCTTCACTAACGCAAAATTTCAAATTTTATTAATGTTTAATATGTTTCTTATTGTGTTTGTGTTCAATAAAAGTATTTAATTCTATTCATGTTTTTAAATAAAACCCCGAAGCTTCAATTTGTTCATTACCTGATAAAAAGTCAGTGTTATCTAGACGCAGCCATGGCACAGCCGCACAGCGTTGGAATGAAAACGTGACGGTTGTGGGTTCAACTCCCACTATGTGGAATAATTTGTTCTCATTTCCTCGCTTTAGTCGAGTTCCGCCATTCAACACGCCAAGTTTCGAAATTTTAGCATATAATTGGAAACGGAGTGTCTTAACACTAGGTTCAGGTTTATTTACAATGAATGTTTATTTTTATGCATGTAGATTTAGATTATAGTGTTAGATTAAGTTAGTAAGTGGCAACTGAAATTAATAACTGGACTTTCTTAAGCAGATATTATGTAAATATAGATATATATGTATGTAATAACATAAGTCTAGTTCTAAGTAATATCTATAGAAAAAAATTATAAGAAATGTAATAATAACAAAAGGTACGGAACATAAGTCTGTAGTGTAAATAAGAAATAAAATAAAAAAAAATAATAACACTAGGTTTTGTCTGCCCACCCTATACGGGGTACAGTTTTAAAAGTATTCTACAGCAGTTAATGTATTTTTGAATGCAACATTAAAAAAACAACGCATTGCAGCTCTAACTATACTAGTAAATATCTTGAATTTTATCTATAATTTTATAGTTTTCATAAGAGGGTAAAATTCAATTCAGCTAGTTTAGAATAACGTTTTAACGTTAAGAAGTAACGTTTTGCAGTTGAATGTTACGTGGAAAAATAGTGAAATATAAATACTTATACAATAAAAACGGTGACAGGATTATTTTTGGAAAATACGTTCAACTTACACTTGAATTCAGGGATACCTAGCTTCGACTGTAAAAGCAATGGTTGTAGGTTTGACTCTACTTAGGTTAACAAATTATTCTTATTGTTTTTAACTTTCTTTAAAGGTGTTATTCCACACT
Source organism: Heliconius erato x Heliconius himera (assembly GCA_013421005.1). NCBI lineage: Eukaryota > Metazoa > Arthropoda > Insecta > Lepidoptera > Nymphalidae > Heliconius > Heliconius erato x Heliconius himera. The sequence continues at coordinate 65,813 of JAATLQ010037906.1, read as the reverse complement.
TATGAAATATTTAAGAAAAGTTGACCTTTCTTATGGAAACCTCTCTAGAGGTAAGTACGTGAAAATTTTATATGTTTCTAAAATGAAGTTTCAAAATATGTAAAATGGTTTTCTTTATTAATTAGCTTCACGCTGTATTCCGCAAAAAGAACCTAGTGTAAAGACAGTCCGTTTTCCATTTTACGCCAAATTCTGGAGACCACCTCGACAACATAGCGAAGACATGAAAGTATAAATTTAAACAAATATTTCATTTCTCCGAATGGGAATTGAACCCAGAAACAGTCGCGTTATTAGTCAGACCTGTTCTCCACTGTGCCGCAATGGCCTCTATCTTTCTTTATTAATTTTCCAATTATAGATATTAGTCAGTTATTACAGTAAGGAAAATTGCGCTACTATGGAACAGTGACGGATGCTGCCCGTACGTCTTGAATGAAATTGCCCTCATTTTTCTATTCGACCGACAAGAACTCTCTTGATATATTATCTGTATTAAATAGTAATTGAAAGTCATCGTGGCGTAGTATTAAAACTATAATCGCGTTAGTATTCAGTTCGATTTCCACTCTGGTGTCTTAGTAATTCGGGCAGAAAGGGGAGATGGGAGAGGCTTGACACTAGGCTATAGGCTAGTTACAACTTGAAGATGAAAAACAAAAATTGTTTATACAACCAGTGTTGTTGTATTCGTGGTCAAAAACAAATAGTCCCAAATTTACGTTTATTACTAAAACAATAAATATAACAAACCGTGTATACCTAGAACTCGAAACATAGCTTAAAAAATTACTTTAACATCCATTTTTCTAAATTCACATATTAAAACATAAATATAAACTAACTACAAATATATCATCAGTATCCTATCGTACTTTCATAATTTTCCAAATTAACTTTCTGATCACCGTATCCATTATCACCTATGCTTTTGGGATTTTTCGTCTTTTGGAAGTACTGTCGGCTGTTATGTATGACATTATACATGGTGCTCCGGAATTTGTCTTCCACTAAATTTGCATTTAAAACTTTTTGTTTGCAACTTGGGCACAATCTGTCAAAGAAGGAACGCTTCTTGATTTTAAAATGCCTCGCTCCTATTGTGGACGTCGTCGTAGGATTGCTATTCAAATGGCTCTCGCCAACTTTGGTTACACTTGAAGTCTGTTTTTTTGAATTGCGAAAGCTAAATTTTCTCTTCTTATTTTTCTTAGACTTTGTTGTTTTTCTATGGGAAAAAAACGGGAACCTGATTTTCTTGAGGGCGCTGTAATTTGAGCAAAAGAAAGCTTAATAAAGCGACACCTAAGTAAATGTCAAACATTATAAAATTCTATCTAGAGACACTAGCTTTTTACTAAGGAATAATTTGATTTAATAACATCTTGGTGCAGCGGCTCAGCGAATTTTTCTTTCATAAGCGTAGGAAAATGTTAAAACAAATACTATGCGGAACACCACTTTTATAATAAAAGTAAACATTATTGTTTAAGTCCGTATAAAACTAGAAATATCGATTTGTGATGAAGCGCAACGATTGTAGATTCGATATCCATACAGGAAATCAAATATTTTTTTACTTCTTCACTCCAGCAACAAATTTGTCATGTTACCAAAACAAGGAACTCAAATAAAACGCGGTGCAAATCTACGTACATATATGAGATACAGCGCTAAGCTAAAAAAAATATTAAAAAGTCAATGTCAAAATCTTACCATTTCTTTTCGTTATGCAAATTATATCCTACATCATGTAACGGCCAGTCATTTTTCACTTTATCAAAGTTATTATATTGTGGTTTTAAGTTTTCTTTGTTGCTATCAGATAATGTGTTTGCATCGATGAATCGTGGATTTATTTTTCTTTCTTTATATCTATTCGATGCAGTTAAATCGTAATTTATATTTTGGTAATCTTGATCAGCTTTTCCAAGCTCATATTCGTTCATAGCCGTGTTGCCTACGATGAAATCGTTTATCGCCTGTGGACTAAAATTGAAACTGATTTTTACTTTTAGTGCATTCCTTATTACTCAGGGTAGGGTTATTGATAAGTTAATAACTTAGCCTATAATTAAGAGTTTAAAAAAAAATATTTAAAAAAATGAAATAGCGTTTTGACCTTACCTAATGATTATTCATACAACTACAACAACTAAAAGTGTACTAACAAAAATAAATTATAACAAATATATATGAATTTCAATTTAACATTGTAAAGGACGCGATTTCGAGTTCCGCAATATTAAAATTTCTGTACTTTTCAAAGAATGATTATTACAATGCTAAAGAAACATTGCTAGGTTTTTTCTGCTAATAGTGTTAGCGTACTCGTGTAAAAGAGGGTAGATTTAGGTGGAAAATAACTATAAAAGCAGTGGAATTGTGTCAATCGGGGGCACTCGCTTGTAAGTGACGGCCCCTGTTGGAAGGAAACTAGTGTGAAGTATTGTTAGTAGGTGATACATATCACTTATTGCAATTACATAGTATCCCTTTCAAAATAGTTTAGAATCATATAGACGATGTGTGTTTTTAACATGTTTTCTTTAAAAACGATACCCGCTTCCGATTTTTAACAATATCAACATCTATATACTTTTAATAACAATTAGGAATCATGATTTGCTACTAAAAAAATGATTTAGAACTCAGAGTATACCAAGAGATGTGAGTTCAAATGTGAAGTGGAGATATTTAAAATGTTAAAAATATCAACACTGAAGACTTAATAATAATGTTTAATCAATAATATTTAAATAATTGTTACCTTCTTTCCATTATATTTGGATACTGTTCATTCATAGAGCTTTCATCGGAACTACGTATAAAACTAGAAACATCGATTTGTGCAAGAGGTTCATTTTCATCGACGATTTCGTAATTTTGTCTTTTCCTTAATATCCTTTTGGAATGTCTAATATTATTATTATCTAATCTTGATAGCTCCTCGGACAATGATATAAATAACAATAGTAAAAATTGAGCATATTGTGATTTCATTTTGTGACATTTCGGATTTTTTTATCATCTTTTATTTATAACGAAAAAGGATGCATTTCTTTTAAGAAATATTGTACAAAACATTGATAAGTACGAATGAAAAAACATCAAGAAAAAATATGTTTATAAGTATAAGATTTTTATATAAAGTATACATATTAATATTTAATTTACTTTTTACAAGAATTACTGATTAGCGTAACAAATTTTCTTAAAGATCATATATAAAAAGTTCTATTTCATATTTATTTACATAGATTAGAGTCATCTGTTATTAAGTTTGGATCTATCTTACTAAATCAGCTTCAGGCTGTATCCCGCACGCAGCAGGGTAGGCAGAGGGAATCTCGTGTAACCTCCGTTCCCCACTTTCTGCTGAATTCTGGAGGTATTGCGTGTTGAGTGGCAGAACTCAACGCCGCGCTTTGCCTCGACACCAGCGAAGAAAGTTGAGTTCCACTACTCAACAGCCATTATCTCGAAAAATGGACGAAAACTACGCAACGAATTATCTTAAAACGTTCCCACTGCATACTCCTGCTATACGGGAAAAAGCGGGAAGCTGTGCTAAAATAATAAAAAATATATAGTACAAATAGATAAAACATCGTCAGCAGTTATCAAAGACTTAAATCAACTTAAGATAGTGCTGACCAAAATCTGATAAAATTCTGCTCTAGCCATCACAGCTATTTCGGGGAAATCAATGGAGTGTTATCCACAAATCTACATAGTTTATGAGGGCCATCAGTCCCTCCTCTTTTATGTCATCACGTTAAACAAATGGGTGAGATTCGATTCATAAGGTTTGTATGTTGTGATTTTATATATTTATATGGGGGATTACGATATATTCAGTGTTAGATAGGTAGTCAAAATAATAATTATTATTAGTATTAATACTATAAGTATCACGCTGTATACTGCACTCTGTACCCTGCTAGGGTAGGCAAAGCGAATCGAATCTACATAGTCAATATAGAAAAGGAATGTAGTGTTAAGAAACTCAGATTTTCAAGTACTGACACAACCCCCCCCCCCACTCCCCTCCTTTCCTTTTAAGCTATTTTTTTATTGCGGAGCTCAATGCCACGTTTCATATATTAATAGAACTGTAAAGCCAATACGGCTTCAATTCAGTATTTTCATTTTTAATTAAGTTTTTAGTTAACAGTAGCATCATTATCAACGCATGGAAGGAATTAAAGGAGGCCTTAATCTATACTTATTACTTACTAGCACCTTTATCATATTATTGTAAAAAAAACATATTTAAAAAATAAAACAAGTTTATTTACATTTAGTAATTAGGTATTAAAATTATATACATTTAGTAAAATTTAAATTCTTCATACTTAGTTGCACAAGACTGACGTATCTTATCTACAGAATACGGGCCATCTGGAAAAAATAAAGAGTATTTTGAAGTTATTAAGTATGTATTGATATTGAGGGGCCATTGTGGCACAGCGTCTGATTCCAAACGCGACAGTTGTGTGTTTGATTCCCATTCAGGGGGTATTATTATTTTATTTTCCTCTGCTTCCTAGCTCTGAAAATAAGTCAAAGCTCGGCGTTAGATTCCGCCACTCGTCTCGAATATTGGGCGGTACGTAGGGAACTGGATACTAGTAGAATATACTTTTTATGTTCATACATAATTTTGTTCGTTTCTGTTTCATTATCTAAATAAAATGATTTTTTACATTTTTAATATATTTAAAGTATTATTCTATATTTAGGAAACAAATATCCTTATATAGAAAACGTACGTTACGTGTACGTATGGCTTAGTGGTCTGAGCGCCTGGTTGGTCTCCAGGAAGCGCGGGTTCGAGTGCCGCTACGTTAAAATTTTTGCACGTTTTCTAAATAAGTATATAACTTTATAGATGTTTTTTTTTTTTGAAGTATTGCATTTTATAATTTTAATTAATCCAGTTCATTGTATACCTAAATTTCTAAGGTGGGTTGTGCAAAAAATTATAATCCGCCATTTTGTAGGGGCGACCATTTTGAATTAACAATAATTTTGATTACATGTAATTTCATTGTCATCAGAACTGAAATCGTAATCCAAGTTTTATCTCAATCGACACTCAGAAGTTGGTCAAATTGAGTTTGCAATATTTCAGATAAACAGACGTTAGTTATAACACAGAAAATTAAATAAAAGCTTATAAAAATAGAGATTTACTAAAATTAAAGATGGTATGTAGGTTTGGTCTGTGCATTGATCTCTGGATATATCAGTCACCATACATTTTATATACATACTTTAGTTTATGCCTAAGAGAAAAAAAACATTTTTTTATCACCTTCACATAGCAAAGGAGGCAGGGGGTAACCTAGTGTTGAAACACTCCGTTCCCCACTTTCTGCCTAATTCTCGAGGCATTGCGCGTTGAGTGGCGGAATTGTACCGCGCTTCGCCTCGACACCAGATCAAAGAAATAAACATATAAATTTAAATATATTTTTCACAACCTCGAGTGGAGATCGAACCCACAATTAGTCGTGTTTACAGGCACACTTATCGTGCCTCTGAGCCACGACTGGCTTCAAAAAAGAATAAAACATCTCTGATGTGATTTACATATATAGTAGTTATCTGAAAATTGTGTGGTTTCTATAGGAAAAACGTAATAGTAAAAATATGATCCCCACCTATTTGAAACCATTGTGTAGTTGTGATACCGGCATCAAGCCGCGCCGATGCGATTGCCTGACGCATCGCAAACGCGACCACTATCGCCATACACGTGGCCGGTTCACCCGTTGCTGGAACATAATAATATTGGTTTAACGCTCTATCCTGCATATATTAATTTAGGTAGAGGGAACGTAGTATTAAGACACTCGGACCCTCATACACTGCCCAATTTGTGAGTTATTGCATGTTGAAGTGGCAGAATTTAATGCTTGGTTTTATTAACAGAGCAATGAAATGAAAATATTTTTTTCCCTAGAGTAGATATTGAACCCACAATCTTGGTGTTTGTATTATAGACACTGTGGCTCTGCGACACGACGTGACGGATCTATTATAATTTTAACACTTCACAATTAGTTTTTATGATTTCGTCCTCATTTAGAAAAGAGCAAACATACCTATTCTTTATTTCAAAAATCTTCTTCTCCTTTTTTTATATAAGTGCAACATATATATTATTTACTTAAAATATAACTGAAGTAAATTTTACTTATTTATTCTTATTCATTTTATCACTGTCTGTGCTTGGAAGATATATGTCAAAATCTATTATTGGGGACGTTTATCAATGTTATAGAACCCATAATAATGATTTTTAAAATGTTTGTGGATTTGTCTGATTCACCGTTCCTCTATGCGTTTACGCACGCTCATCTCAGAAACGGCTTAAACGAGTTAAATGCAGTATTCACTATAGTATTTTGATAAGGTCCTCTAAACATTTAATGTTAATTTAATTTAAATCAGTAAATAACTAAAAAATATGTCAATATAAAGTATTGCATTCAACAATATTGTTGCGAAATAAACTAAACTTTAGTTTTCAATGTATAGTATAATATAATGATAATGTTATTAAATCATGAAAGTAATTTAGACGACGAGAAATTGGAACATCATTTTGTAGAACAAGCAGGCGAAGCCGTCTACGGTTTGTTAGAGTAGAATAAATAATCTTTTTAAAATAATGCTTACCTTTAGCTCCAAAAATAAGTTCATTTTCAAATGTTTTCTTTCGGAAATATATTCTAAAGTCTTGAGGGATATCTCGTGCTTGTGGCACCCAGTAGTCCCAAGTACGATTCGTTAGAAGTTCTCCTGAGCTAGGTTCATATATCAGCCGTTCTGAGGTCCAGTAACCTAATCCCATTATGAAGGCTCCTTCTACCTACAATAAATGGAGGAATTTAACGCCGCGGAATTTATTGCTTTTTCTACCATCACGTTTACAGTCGAACGAAATAAGTAGTAATGCTTTTTTTTTCAGCTTCACGCTGTATCCCGCACACAGCAAGGTAGGCAGAGGGAACCTAGTGCTAAGACACTCTGTTCTCCACTCCGTCCGTCCCCCAAGTAATAATACTTAATTTATCAAATTATGTTATTGTAAGTTTGTTTTAACAAAATTAATTAAGTTAATTAAGACTTATAAACTTGTCATGTCATGTCAGATAAATACAAAAAAAACTTGGCACGAGTGTTGACTTAATTAATACATGAAGTTTATAAACGTAACGAAATAATTACTAAATTATACAGATAAAAACAATTTATTTAAACATATTTATTTTTTAAACATTTTTGTTTACACCCTTCTATTTCCTCACCCTGGCAAGACAAAGGATGGGGTTGACTTTCTGCACTCAACACGCAATGTTTTAAAATTTGGCGGCAGGTAGAGAACAAAGTGTCTTGACACTATGTTCTGCACTGTCCACTCTGCCTTTCGTTCTCCCAGCATAACGATGCAAGATAAAGCAACGAAAGTGTAGTACTAAAGTATGTCAAACATTGCAAAGAAATGCTCACCTGACCAACATCCAATTCAGGATTAACACTTCGTCCTACATCTTCTATCAAATCTACTCTTATGATCTCCGATTCACCTGTCAACACATCAATTTCCACTTCTGCCAGAGTCACGCCAAATATATTATATTTCTGAAAATCAGCGGGACTCACGAAGCCGTGGACTTGCAAATCAATGTTCATTGTGAACGCTTGTTTTATCAATTCTCTCCATGTTGGATTATTCATTTGACTTCTCACCGGTTCGAGCCTCCTTAGTAATTCTTCACAGCATCTTTGTACTCCAATGGTCACGTTTTGAGTAGTTAAACTTCCTCCAGACACAAAATTATTGGGTGCAACAAAAGTATCATTTGGCTTTATTTGTATTATTTCGACTGGTACTTTCAGAAGATATGCACAAATTTGTATAGCTTTAGTGTTAACTCCTTGACCCATTTCTATACCACCGTGAGTTATTGATATGGTACCATCGTCACTATAGACTGACATGTTCACATCTAGATAAAAACCACCTATCGGGGGCCATCTCATAAAGGAAAATCTTAAACCTCTTTTATTCCATCGGTTCTCTGCATTAAACTTATCAACTTTAATTTTTCGATTCTCATAATCTGAATTAGCTTTTAATGTTTCTAATAATTCTGAAATATCATTGAAATTGACAGTATCTAAATTTGCTAGACGAACGTCGAGAGGGTCTAAGTTCATTTCGTAAGCTATTCTTTCTATTATCGTTTCGGCGTGTGCTACGTGTTCTAAAGTTCCTGAAAAATATATAATAAAAATTTTATTAAAGCCTATTAGGAACAACTATAGAATAAAAATATGTCAAATAATAATAATAATTTTAATGTCATATAAGTTAGCTATAACAGATGAGTTGTTGTATTAAATAATAAAATTAAAACATTGATGTATCTTTCGTAACTTTTCAAAATTTGAGAAGAGCCGGCACTAAGTTGTTGAGTTTGTAAAATTGTTTGTTCAGAACATAAGAAATGGAGGGCAGTCATGGCGTGAGGCAAATACATGTGACTGTAAACTTAATAGGTTGTAGGTTCAATTCCCTCTCAAGGAAATAAAATATTTAATATTTTTATTTCTTCTCTTTGGTGTTGAAGCTAAGTGAAGTATTGTGTTCCGGCAATCAATATTCAATGCCTCCAGAATTTCTTCGGAAACTGGGAATAGGAGTGTCTTAACACTAGAGAGAGGAGGGAGCTCTGCTACATGCGGGATAGTTACTGTGCACGATAAGTTGTTTGTTCGTATTCAAAAGTAGCATTGGGCCAAGAATATAGAGAATGAAATACTTTAAACATAACATAGTAGAATAGGCAAACTGCACAAATTTTAACTTACCAGGAGATCTACACCAACTATTAGAAGCTGTGTCTGTTACTGCATTGTAAGATGTGTAATTCCAAGTATCATTTTTGTATACGTTAGAATATAATTCAACGCCTAGTAACAGTAGCGGTTCATTTGTTATATACCCGTTATCGCTGTATACATCGTGACGAAGATGTTGAATTTCACCGGCCTTGTTCACACCTACCTACATAGAAAGTTTAAAGTTATAATAGATTTTTATTCCAGAGAATTATTTATTTTCAGTTGTAAGAAGACAAAGCGCAGCATTAAGTTTCGCCATTCAATATGCAATATCCTGAAAATTGGGGCACTGCTCAATTAGGGAACCAGTCCCTTAACATTAGTTTCCTTTTCTCTCTATTCTAGTTTCACAGTTAACACCTATTACATTACAATATCACTCCTTTATCTTTGAATATCACTCCTTGTTCTTTAAATGAAATATTTCATATTTACTTTCTCTCTCTGGTAATGAGGCAAAGCGTGGCGTTGAGTTCCACTGCTCAAAATAGCAGAAAATGGGGAAATGAAATGGAAACGGAGTATAGGTCGGCTTCCACTGTCTACCCTACTATGTGCGGGATACAGCGTGAAACTAAAAAATCCTTATTATTTTCATACGTCCATACTTACTTCATAGTTAGAAGAACAAGGAGATCGTTTTCCAACAGCCCTCATATTATTAGTAAGAGATTGTATGAAACGGCAAGGTCTATTTAATTTGAAAGCTACTAAGCTACAAGCTGCCGCTACTAGCGTTTCTCTTGATACTTTATATCCATACGCACCTCCCAACCGGCGAACGACAACGTCAATTCTAAAAATGAAAAAAAAAATATAAAAAGGGAAAAGATAATAACAATTCGATGCTTTCTTGTCCTTTGTGGTGAGGAGCACAAGTGACTATAACCACGACGGTTGTGGGTTCGATTCCCACTCGGGAGAACGATCGATTTGATGTTTTCATTCCCTCGCTCTGATATTGAGGCATAAGCGGCGTTGATTTACGTCACTCCACAGGCAATAACTGAATTTCGGACGACAAGAATAGAACGAATTTTCTTGACATTATCTGCCTATTCTTTTATATTTGAGAGAAAACAAAAAAACAATGTTATAAAAATTCTATGCTAATATTAGAATATTATTGTTTTGTAACATAAATTTTACATGTGAGTTTGAATTGTGTTAATATAGTTTTCCTTACAATGTAATTCGCAATATTTATATTATTTCTTTTTTTTTATTTAAAATTATAAAGATGAAGATTTTATTTAGTTGACAATGCTAATCTCAGACGCAACTGGTTTGAATGAAAAAAAACTATTTTTGTGATAGTTTTGACATTTATAGAAAAAGGTTATGGGCTATATTACGTTACGTAAATCGCTACGATGTACTCACTCTACCTTGCCTTGGGACCTTAGGCCTATATTAATAAACCACTCTCAACTCTGAAATAGATGTTGGGAGCGATCTTGAGACGACGTTTTAATAATCTATTAATCAGCTTCACGCTGTATCCCGCACACAGCAGGGTAGGCAGAAGGAACCTAGTGTTAAGACACTCCGTTCCCCACTTTCTGCCGAATTTTGTAAGCTTTACGTGTTGAGTGGCAGAACTCAACGCCGCGCTTTTGCCTCGACACCAGAGCGAAGAAATGGAAATATAAATTTAAGTAAATATTTCATCTCCTCGAGTGGGGATCGAACGCCAGGACCGGCCTCATAAATCTATTAATGAAAACTCAAAATATATCTGAGAGAGGAGAGCGGTTTGTAAATACAGGTCTTGAGAATGTGTCAAATGTCACTCACAACTCCTAGTTATTTCTATTTAACACACCAGGCCACTGTCAAAAATCAGATCTCAATAAAGATGCTAATTATTGTGAATTTAATTATTTTCAATACAAAACTGAAATTAAATAGAAACTATCCATAGAAAGAATATAAAATCACAATTTAATCCATATGGATAATGCATATTATCCATAACATATTCACATTAAAAATTACTGTGAAAGCTGGAATAATTACAACAATAATCATAGGTTGATATGATTCTAATTTGGTATTGAATAAATAAATCAATTTGTGCCAATGCCATTATAATATTGGTACTAACAGTAGCAGAATCCAATAAATTAATTAAAACAAGTTAATTATTCCAACATTTATCGTGATCAGACAATAAAATGTTCAATATTCTATACATAAATTATTATCAAATGAAGTTACATTATTATTTAAAGTATTGAGCTCATAATTTCATATTATATAAAATATAGATGGAAAGAGTCTATGCAGTAACCTTAAGTGCAAAGGCCACGTGAAGGATAAGTATATAAAATATATATTTATATATATATTTTTATAAGAAATTTCATGGCGCAGCGGCATAAAGTCTGATGGTAAGCGCGATGATCACAGGTTCTATTACTATTTGGGGGGAATAAATAATTTTCATTTTCTCGCTCTGATTATAAGATGAAGCATGACGTTGAATTCTGGCACGCAATGTTTCAAAAGTTAGGCGGAAAGTGGGGAACGGATTGTTTTAACATTACTCGTCTACCCTGCAATGCGGGAAAAAACGTGAAGCTGGCAAGATTTTTTATTGTAAGAATGACTATAAAGTAAAAACCAAGTGACTCGAAACTCGGTTTCTTACTAATACTTTTAATTATGTGAATAAATTAACATTGTTACCTATTTTGATCTAATTTCAACATCCTAGAAACAACTTGGTGCACTGTATCCATATATTGAGTAGCAGCGTACACTTTTAATCCCTCTTCAGTTGGATGAGTCACACAAACTAGTGTTTCCATACAAAAATTGTATTGTCCATATATAGTATTCTCTCCTTTTATCACCTTTTCTACGTCAGCACCAGTTCTAGTGGCGGGTATTGCTTGAAGAACAGTCACTTTGCTGGGATCGTTTTTAGTAACTTTTAGATCAACGACTGGTCTTTTCATATTACTATAAGTAACTTTGACCAAACTAGCACCTTTTTCTGCAATTTTTTGACTTTCCGCCACAATTATGCCTAGGGGTTGATTGTAATATTTAACTTCTTTATCACATAAGATTTCTTCGTTACGTGGGAAAAATATGTTAACTGGGTTAATAAAACTATTTGGTCCGGGAATATCAGATGCTTTATAAAATGCTACGACTCCAGGTTCTTTCTGCAAAATAATTAAGATAATGATAAAAAGTCTTTATTGCTTAATAGGATTAATTACATCATTTTTTTGGACATAAAATGCACAAAGACGGCCTTATCACTATTATAATTAATGTATGTAAAGAAATGTAAATACTTTAGCTATTATTGATCATGGACAAAATTGTAAAATAAAGAAGAAATATTAATGCCTAACATAAAAGTTATTATATTATATTAATTACTATCAATATGAATGTAAGCAAATTTGGATGTTCTTAAAAGTAAATGGATATTAGTAATTCAGACTAATCTCACATAAAGTTAAAATGATGGAAATTGAGATTGAGAAACGAAAGTTTAAAATTTATTTTATTGCGAGTGTATCTATGAAAATATAATAGTTTTGATGAATTTAATAACACTCCGTTTATCAACATATTTTTATATTGAATAAGAAATTTAAATTATCTCTATGTTTTACACTTACCAAAGCTTGACTAGGATCAATATTATCAATAGTGCCCAGTGGTACCGTCGTGAGGACAAATGCAGCGAAAACCTCGCGGGAGAGGGACGGTTGGTCTTCTGTATATTGAGATTCACCGGCACATTGGATCTAAAGTTGAGTTATAAATGAAAACTTATCGTTTTTCCGGGACTTCAAGATAATTTTAATGTATTTATAAGTAATATGGACGACTTTTAGTAGATTACGATAGAATTTGATTACAATAACCTGGATCTCAACTTAAAAAAGTTAATTATTAATGTAATTCTCATTTAAGTTCGGACAAAAACGCTAATAATTATAATTATTCAAAATTTTATAGAAATAAATTGTTATATTTTTATTTAAGTTATTTACAACAAAACAACCACAAGCCTAACAAAATTCTTATAATAATAAATGTTTCAATAAATCATAGTAAAACATAAAATGTTAATAATTCATTCTCACTTACCAATCCATCTAGTTTAGGTATAGGTTTGTTTAAGGGCCAGAGTGTGGGATTAGTTGTGAATATTTGCCTGCCATCAGAAACAGGACGCGTATCGTGTATTTTCACAGCTCCAGAACGGTAACGAGGATGCAACCTATTTACAGGGTAAAGTGAAAGAAGACCCTGAAAAATTACCAATTTCTCATATGTGAAATAATTATTATTTTGTATCTAAAGTGTGTAATATATCTACCTAGGTCAGACCATACAACTGGGTAGAAACAACTTGGACAAAGAAGCTGACAGAAGAATACGATTAGGCTGGGCAGCATACGGAAAGCTTCGTCAAATCTTCGATTCGCCACTACCTCAATGCCTGAAATCTCCGGGCATTCGACCAGTGCGTTCTTCCGGTCATGACGTACGGGGCTGAGACATGGACTCTAACAAAAGGCCTCGTCCACAAATTTCAAGTCGCTCAGCGAGCCATGGAGCGGGCTATGTTCGGTGTATCTCTAAAGAATAGAATCCGAAATGAGAAAATCCGGAGGAGAACCAGAGTAACCGACATAGCTCAAAGAATTTGTAAGCTGAAGTGGCAATGGGCGGGGCATATCTGTTGTAGAGCCGACGGCCGTTGGGGCAGACGGGTCTTAGAGTGGAGACCCCGTACAAAACGTCCGGTGGGTCGACCCCCTGCTAGATGGACCGACGACCTAAAGAGAGTGGCAGGAAGCGGATGGATCCGAAGAGCTGAAGATCGAGTGTGGTGGCGAGAACTGGGAAAGGCCCATATCCAACAGTGGATGATTGACGGCTGTCGATGATGATGATGATGATGATCTAAAGTGAAACTTTGTATGCATAGATAATAAGACGTTAAGTAAAAAATACCCGTATTTCCCGTTTATGTGGAAATTTCAAAATATTTAGTAGTATCGTCGGTGCACTGTCTATCAGTCACTTAGTAAAGAAATAGTTTTATGTACATACATATATAGATTGAAGAAGTTGTAGAAAGAATATTACTAAATTATTTCTTCCTACTTCCGTCTTAAATATAGACATTTAAATTTGAGATTTGAATACATTGTACCAACGACAAAATATCCAATTTTTTAAGGCGTCCAAGTAATGCAAAGTTTTTCTAGGTTAGTTAGAATATTATATTATACAATTTTATAATTAATCACTATAAAGAATAATCAGAAGGATGAAGAACAAGAGTGCGACTATAAACGCGACGGTTGTGGGCTCGATACACAGGGGAATGATATATTTAATAATTCAATTCTTCGTATGGTGATGAGGCAAAGCGCGGCGTTGAGTTCTGCCGCTCAACACGCAATGTCTCCAGAATTCGGTAGAAAATGGGTAACGGAAGTATCTTAATAGAAAGTCTTGACACTAATTCCTTAAAACAAAATACGAGTAATATATCTTCTTTTACAAAGAATTCTGCTATTATTATCATCTTGAGCTTGTTCAATTTTACTTTCAATAAGTAAATAAAATATTTTTTTTTAGTTATAATAAAACGACCAATGTTTTTTTGTTGTGCTTAAATATGAATCATATCGAACGATTCATCTGTGAATATTTAAACACTGTATCGGAGTGCACCTTTAATATCTCTTTGATTCTTTCGTATGTTAAATTAAAAATTTAACAACGAATAAAATATATCGGAAAGTTATAAAATTGTAAACATTTTAAAATTGTTATTATATATTTCGACATGAAACTGAATGTAAAATTGATTTTGATTTTCAATTTAATTTTATTTAATGTAATGGTCGTAGGTTGGTGGATAGAGGGAGCTATCCACTCTACTATGAACAGGATACAGCGTAAAGCTAAAAAAAATTAAATATATATGTATCTAATAAGAAAATACCTTATAAAATAAGCTAATGGCAAGCTGTCTTCTATAGTCGACGGGATAATCCGGTAAGTCTTCAGTCACGACCATTTCAGCGTTCAAAACTTGCAAAGCATATTGCAAAGTTTCATTTGTAAATAGAGCTTTTCCCACTAAATATTTCTCTGTTTTCCATGCTCTATTAAATGATGTAGAGAGTCCACCGTATACTATTCTACAGGCGTTAACTATAAAGTTACTGTCAATTTTGTATACAAATCCAGCGTGGACGATAGCGTGTGCGTTTTGAGATCGGGGCATAATCTATTTTAGGTTAAAAGAAATAATTAAATAATTAGATTTTTAATATTATTATAACAAAATATATTCTATTCAATCCGAAGCGCAGCAGCACAGCTTCTGATTGTAGTGCGACGGTTGTAGGTTTAATTTGTAGGCAGGTATTATTCTCATTTCTTTGCTCTGGTCACGCATTGAGTTTCGCCACTCAACACGTAAACGTACGTACGACTTGAAGCTTAAACTAGGCTTAGAATTATGTATATTATCTATAGATATATATTTCTAATGAATCGAATACTTTTATTGTTTGTATTATTATTTTACTTTATTCGAGGTCAATCGTGGCGCAGGGGCACAAGCGCTACTGTAAGCGCGACAGATTGTGGGTTCGATTCCCTCGCGAGGAAACAAAATATTTAATATTGTTATATCGCTCTGGTAATGAGGCAAAGTCTGATGTTGAGTTCCGCTACTCAATACGCAGTGCCTCCAGAATACGGCGGAAAGTGAGGAACGAAAGTGTCTTAGAGAGAACGGAGTGTGTGAACACTAGGTTCCCTTTGTCTACTCTACTATGTGTGGCTTGCATTTTGAAACTAAAAAAAGATATATAATGTTAGTAAATATTTTAATACCTTATAAGTGACTATTTTATGTTCGTCACTCAATGGTGGTAAAATTATACTTAAGATGATCTTGGCCGTCATATCTTCTCTAAGAAAATCTTGCATGGATAACACTCTTCTTAGTCCTGGAGCTATTACTAATAAAAAAAAAAAAGATTTGTTTGTTATTATAATGCTTAATAATTATTTTAATAATACAAAACATATATTGTTGTCTTGAAAATTTGAGGCCGTCGGTGTGACTGTAACGCGACGATTGTGGGTTCGATCCCCACTCGTAAATAATACAAGTTTATTATTTATACGATAGGTATAAAATACTCACTGCACATTCTTTAGTTTATGTATAAAATTGATGATTGATTTCCGTTCGGTTATTTTTTTTTCTATGCATAATTATAATAAATATATTTATTAAGAACAAAGAACATAAAATAATTATTAAGTAATGTATTATAGAGGTAAAATTGTCAAGGCCTTTTGCATCAGCATTCCTTAAAGAAAGAATAACCTACTTTCAAGACACTGCTTTCACAACTTTCTTTGCACACATGTTAACTTTAATTAAGAAATGCTTAATTGAGTGGCAATACTTGTTTTACCAGAATATGGAATTCACATTTTTTTAAGGTTCACGCTGTATCCCGCACAGAGAATTGGTGGCAGAGAGAACATGGGAACTTAGTGTTAAGACACTCCAATCTCCATTAAGACACTTCCGTTCCCCACTTTCCGCCGAATTCTTGAGGCATTGCGTGTTGAGTGACAGAACTCACCGCCGCGCTTTGCCTCGTTACCAGAGCGAGGAAATGATAATATTAAATATTTCATTCCCCCTAGTGGAAACCCTCTTAATCGAACTCACAACCGTCACGCTTACAATCGCACATTTGTACACAACAGTTTCAAACGGAAATGAAATTAATTAAATACCAAAATGAGCCGATGATAATATTATAAAAACTAGCGGCTCACCCACGGCTTCGCCCGCTTAAGTACATGATTATTGATTTAATAAGCAGAATTGATTGACAACTATAATGACTTCTAATATGATTTTTTTACGACATTATCGTCAAAGAATTTTTGATTGTTTTAAATAAAAAAATACGACCATTGTTGATATTTAATGTTTATAAAATATACATAAAGCTAATTATTTATTACACGTATATATTTTTGAAACTTTATGTTCTTTTTACCTATATAATATACTCTGTTAAATGTGCTGATGTCAGTGAATAATTTAATTTACTCATTCAGAAACAGCCTTAAATGTTAAATTATTGATTTGAAGGATTCATAATATTCTTTGTAAAATAACTGTAATAATTACATATTAACTCCTGTACAGTTTTTAAATTAGTTACATATATTATATGAACGAACCAACCAAAAAATCTTTGTATTTACTTGATATTTCTTTCAAGATCGTTCTTTATCTTTGTGTTGAATTAATTACGACTTCTTTCAAATGACGATAACTCTTTTTTTAATGAACCGATTTTGATTGAACTAAACTTTAGTATTTAAGTCGAGTTAAAATAAAGCAATTGGTGAAATTTTTAAGTAAATAGGTTCAGTACTTTCAGAGAAAAATGCGGATAAAAATATGTCGACAGACAGACAGACAGACAAGAAATTCAAAAATAATCTTTTTGCTTTCTATTATTATTTTTAAGTGTCCCTCTATCCATTTCAGTCAAAATTACTAAATGTACAGACAAAATATTTTTACTGTCTTATTATATATAGAGATAACGGAGTGTCTTAGCACAATATTTTCTACAACCTATTCATCAACGATCATTCAATAATAATACAGAATACTACTGTCTATGAAATGTGTTCTATCAATATTTCTTATTATCTTCATACAGTAGATTTTTTTCTCAGCTTTACGTGGTACTGCGGATGCAGCAGAGGGAGCCTAGTGGTAAGACACTACGCCCTCCACTTCGTCTGAATTCTTGATTCCATCACCAGAGCGAAGAAATGAAAATATTATAAAGTTCATTTCTCTGAGTGGAAATTGAATCAACATCCTGCCGCGTTTACAGTCACACACTTGTGCCCTTGAACAACGATTGGCTTCAAGGCTTCAATAAATAAAACAGTTTCACGGGATACACCCCCCGCACACAGCAAGGTAGGCAGAGGGAACCTAGTGCTAAGACACTTCCCCACATTCTGAATTCTGTAGGCATTACGTGTTCAGTGGCGCAACTCAACGCCGCACTTTGCGAAGATATGGAAATATAAATTTTAAATAAATATTTCATTTTCTCGAATTGGAATCGAACCCACATCCAGTCGGTTTACAGTCACACTGCGCTGCCCCTGCGCCACGACTGGCCTTAAGTCAAGTTAAAATAGGCATATTAAGATTAAACTAAAAGATACATTTTTATTTACACAAAACATATGTAATTCGCAAAATTACACCTTTATGTAAATCATTTCAAGTTTTTACACGAAAAGATTGAAGTAATTAAAATATTATTTGCTGCTGTTCAGTTTTTGTTTATGTTTGTGAATTTAAGTTATGAAGTCTTATATTTAATTATTTTGTTTTTCATCCAATTCACAAGAAAAGAGCACTGACTCACAACTATTATATATGAAGTTAAACTATCTTTAACTTGAACTTGGCTTGGCTTGTTGAATGAACTCGACTATGCATTTTGTCTTATTACCAGAGCAAGAAAATGAAAATAATTCATTCCCGCGATTGGGAATCGAACCCACAACTGACACTGTACAACTGCGCCACGAAGGTGACATTATTAATGTGTGGAAAAAAAATTGCTGCACTTTTATTTCTCATATCAATTTAAAATAAATTAATCGTGATTACTTTGACCTTTATGATAAATAATTTTTATTTAAAATGAGTTCTGAGTGCTTTAAATAATATATAAATTTTATTAATTTATAATATATAATTTTTATTAATTTATTATTCGAGGCCAGTCGCGGCGCAGCGGCACGAGGTGTGAGTGTAAAACCGACTGGTTGTGGATTCGATCGCCACTCGAGGAGATGAAATATTTACTTAAATTTATATTTCCATTTTTTCGCTCTGGTGTCGAGGCTAGGCGCGGCGTTGAGTTCTGCCATTCAACACGCAATGCCTCCAGAAATTGGCAGAAAGTGGGGAACGGAGTGTCTTAACAATAGGTTCCCTCTGCCTACCCTGCTGTGTTCAGGATGCAACGCGAAGCTAATTTATTATTCATTTATTAATTTTCATTGCCATGACTGCGATGGGACATGACTGAGTGTGCAAGGGTAGTAGTGCAAATCACACCCACAGAGAGGCTTTCAATCAAATTGACGAATTGCGGCGTTGAATTACGCCACTTTACACACAACGTCAATTTTGAGTAAAAAGCGAGCAATTACATGTCTTAACATTAGGTTTCTTCTGCCTAAAATGCTTTAAATTAGAATTATTTTGTTCTTGTTTTTTGTAATATTTAAAGTGTTATTTAAAATATTATAAAAAAAAAAAAAATTAAGGATGACAAACCTGTCATAGGTTCAATTTCTACTCAAGTAAATAGTTAGTAATATATTTAACAGTTCCATTTATTCGCTCTGATGTCGAGGCGAAGCGTTGAGTTGCACCACTCAACACACAACGCCTTCAGAATTCAGCGGAAAGCGGGAAGCGGAGTGTCTTAACACTAGACTCTCTCTACCTACCCTGCTACATGCGGGATACAGCGTGAAACTGAGAAAAAATACTTACATATAACAAGTTGAGCTCCAACTGTTTCTAAAAGTAAGAATATATCAGATTTGAATTCAGGATTTCGATTTTTGAGCATTAAATTTCCAGCCAACGTCGCTATCTGAAAAGTAATATTGGTAGATATATACATTTATTATGTATTGATATGTTGTTCATCAAATTGATAGGGAAGGTAAGGTAAGTAGAGAAGATTTTGTATCAAGAATCTCTGTTACCCATTTAGCCCCCAAAACAGTTCGGGCCGGTTTGGCATAGTGACACAATTGTCATTGTAAACGCTTCGGTTGTAGGTTCGATTCCCATTCGAGGGAACGAAATATTTAACATTTTCATTTCTTCACAATCTTTAAAAATAAATATTATAATCATTAAAAATAAACAAATGTGCAATAGCGGCATTTTAGCGGTTTTGTACAGGCAAGACAGTTTTAATTTATAAACGGAAGGAAGGGAATCGAACCCACAGCCATCGAGTTAACAGTCAGACGCTGTTACTGTTCCAAGATGGCCTTAATTATCTGTTGTAATTTAGCGACACAGAATTCTGTTATAAATAATTCAGTTTTATTAAAATCTTTATTGCTCTATAAAGATTACAATCACATATTGTCTTAAATATTTTAATTAGTTTTAAATTACTGTACATTTTATTTAATCCAACCGAAGTTTTATAACGTTGTTAAAAAATATTAAAACATTACAAATTGCAGTATATTATAATCTTAATTATATATAAAAAAATGAATAAAAAATGGAAATTTATTTACAGTACTTGGAGGTATAAATAATATGATACTTAAGTTCGAATGGTTTACTAGGTAAATTCCATTATTCAGACGAAGCTTTGGCTCCATCAACTGATCAGCTCGATGATATCATATAATTGTATTGTCACCTATGTAGAACTGCCAAGTTTCTTTTTTTGGCAGAGTACGAAGAAGGAGACTAATGCTAATACACTCCGCTACTCACTTTTCGTCGAAATCTGAAGACATTGCGTATGGAGCGTGGAAACTCAATGCGGCGCCTTGACATCAGAGCGAAGAAAATGAAAAATATTAAATATGTCATTTCCTAGAGTGGGAATCGAACCCAAACCCATAACCTGTCCCACGCTTATGCCCCTACGCCACGACTGGTCTTAAATTACATGATAATACAATTGGGTCAAATTCAGTTCCTTAGATTTTATTTGATATATCTACGTTTCTACTTTCTTGACTTTAGCGAAACGTGTAAATATACTTACATTTTTAATTGGAATATGCGCTACTAATCTTAAGTGTTCATTAAATGTTTTTAGATAACTAAAGTAATCATAGTTTGAAACTTTTTCGAAAATGTCCATAGTATCTGTAAGAGTCGTTCCTGCACCAAGTACCAAATTCTGGTCGATGTAGAAGCCTTTCAATTCTGTTAGTCCTGAAATATCTATGAGGATCCTTGGATATTCAATAATAGGATAAACACCTAAAACAAAATATTATTATGAATTAACAAAGACTAAATAAGTAAAATAAATCAGCTTCACGCTGTATCCCGCATACAACAGGGTAGGCAGAGGGAACCTAGTGTAAGACACTCCGTTCCCCACTTGTTGCCGAATTCCGGAGGCGTTGCGTGTTAAGTGGCAGAACTCAACGCCGCAATTTGCCTCGACACCAGATCGAAGAAATGCAAATATATATTTAAGTAAATATTTCATCTCCTCGAATGGGGATCGAACCCACAACCAGTCGGTTTTACAGTCACACTTCGTGTCGCTGCGCCACGACTGGCCTCAATTAGTAATTTGGATATTTTTATGTGCGATAGTTATGAATTCGATCTCCATTAGAGAATATCATATTACATAAACTATTTTAATTTCTCCGCTTTGATAGTTCAGCCACTTAATATGCAATGTTTAACAAATTCGGCAGAAATTGAAAAAAAGTGTGTCTTAACACTAGGTTCCCTCTATCTACTCTGCGAAGAGGCAAGTGGAGGCGTGAAGATATTTTTTATTTCTCAAGCATCCCTATATATAGCATCTATATCAATTTATTCTTCACTTTTTTTTCATACAGAAATCAAATGATTTATGGAAAATTAGGACGTCTCATAATATTTGAAGTTAATATAATTTTAATATCTCTTTTAATTTTTAAAATTGAATTCTCGAACGATATAGGGAATTAAAAGTACTATAAATAAATTATTTTTTTTAATTTTACGTTGTATTGTGCACATAGCGGAGTAGGCAGAGGGAACCTATGAACCTAGTATTAAGATACTTCCGTTCCCCACTTTCCGCTATTGCGTATTGAATGACGTAACTCAATGATTTGATTTGATATAATTTTATATAACATACAAAATTGTTACCTTTTCCAGTGTTGCCAGCAACCAAAGCATAAGATTGGACACCTCTCTCTGCCCATATAACAAAAATATCAGATAGCGTCTCAACTCTATACCAAATTTTATTATCTTTTAAGTATAAACATTTGACTTCATTAAAAACTTCGTCCTTGCTTACAAAACACCAATCAGCTTCTTCACATTTTGGTTTTGAACATGCTTCACCGGTTTTATCACATATTTTCAAATCTTCGATGTCAGGAATTTCAACGGGATTTGGTGAATCTGATGCGAATTTTTTGAAAGCGTCTAATATTGGTCTATATCCTGTACACCTGCATACGTTGCTACCAAACGACTGTTCTATTTCAAGCATAGTCATACGCTTTGTTTTCATAAGACTGTAAATATAATTTTATGTATAAGGAAAATTAAATTCAAAGAAGTAATATATTTAAAGAATTAAAAAAAATATTTTTACGTGTTTATCCTTTTTCTCCATACAGACAGGAATTCATTCCCCTAGTGGGAATCGAACTCACAACTGTCGCGTTTACAGTCGCAAGCTTGTGCCACTGGGTCGCGACGACTTAGTTGTTTTAAAACATTTTTAAAGTGTTAATCCACACTTGGGAAAGAAAAATACTTATTTAGAAAACGTATAAAAATTTTAACCTAGCGGGACTCGAACCCGCGCCTCCTGAAAAACTGACCAGGCGCTCTGACCACTCAACCATACGTTTCCGTCTGACTGAATCGGTTTCCAGGAGGCGCGGTTTCGAGTCCCGCTACGTTCAAATTTTTATACGTTTTCTAAATAAGTATTAATTGTTTTGTTTCTTAATTTTTTTTAGTACGTAAGAAATTAGCGTTGAATATAATGAATAATTAAAGATTTCGTAATATACATTATTATCTCGGCAACGGCGGCATAATTTTACTTTCTGTCTGCTATTGTACATATTTATGAATTTAATTTATGTTAATTCCTATTCATTAGAGATAATCAAACCCACAACAACTAGTGCGTAAATAATTAAATATATTAATTATTGAAGTTAATTATATATAAATGTTATTTGTTAAGCTTTGAATATTCAACATCGTAATTGTATAATAATGGATGTGTTCAACTACAAATTATTATTTTTTATTTAAATGCTCTCAGGAGTTCACGGAAAAATCTCTTGGCACTTTTTGGTCCCGGCTGGTGGCGATCGAGGAGGAGCTTCGAGGGTTTTAATGGGTGTTATGTAGAGCCTACGTCTGTCAGTACATGAGTCCCATATAACCCGGTTATTATGTACTCCTAAAAGGGTTTTCACAAAATAAATAAAAAAAAATGTATGTATTTTATATAATTTGCCCACCAAAAAGTGCAATGTTTAATCTTTTTTGCCAAAATTCACATGTTACATTCTAAAAAAACTCAACAAAAAGTGATCCTTCTCAGTCACGATGGCTTCGTGAGTCAAAAGTGTTTCTAACTATAGCCACTGTGGTCGTGGGTTCGGTCACTCATTTTCATTTATATATGAATTCCGACGGAAATCGGAGAAGGGATACTGCGGGATTGTCTCTACCTACTTTGCTTACGTGCGGGATAAAAAACATAAAATAAGAAAAAAACATGAGTATGTCTATTGCAAAATTTCAGTCTATTCCTTATCTATTCATTTTAATTTATTCTATTAAATAATGATCACATCACCAAATTCCACAATGTACAAATTTTCATACGTTTTCTAAAAAAAAATTCTTCCATATTTAGTATGGAATTAAATTTTAAAAATGGAAAAAAAATCCTTAAACTAACCTGTACATGGCCATGACCCATCCCGGACTGCAGTATCCACATTGACTGCCATTGTTTTCAGCGAGCGTCGTCTGTATAGGATGGTAGCCGTCTAAACGATTGCCAATCTTCTCAACGGTTGTTATATCCCAATCTTGACATGATGTTATGGACACCATGCACTGTAATAAATTTAATTTTTAGCTTTGCTTCACGCTGTAACTCAAATATAGCAGGGTAGGCAAAGGGAACCTAGTGTTAAGAAACTTCGTTCCCCACTTCCCATATAATTTCCGAGACAGTGCATTTGAGTGATCTCTGTCTAGTTATCAGAGCAAGGAAATGACAATAATTTATACCCCCAAGTGGAAATCGAACCGGATACTACAGAGTAGCTCAAACTTATTTTAAGTTTATTATTCATATGTAGCAATAATTTAATTAATTAATTAATTATGATAAACAGCTAACAATTTTTAATTACCATTTCCATAACAAAATTTAAACAGTAATTTAGACAAAATACTGTTCCGTAATAAGATAATGTTAGTAGATATAAGAAATCTCTGAATTTTATGAATAACAAAAGAAGTTGAGTTAAAATTTGTTTTATCTAAGTACCTATGTGAATTGTCCTGAATTATTATTATTATTATTATTATTTGCTTTTAAATATATTTTTAAAATCAGTTAAGAAAAAATAACAAGAAAAATCACAATATCACCATAGCCCAGTTGTGGCACAGGGGCACAAAGTGTGACTGTAAATCAATTGGTTGTGGGTTCGATGTCCACTCGAGGAGATGAAATATTTATTTAAACTTTCATTTTCATTTCTTCGCGCTGGTGTTGAGACAAAGCGCAGCGTTGAGTTTGGCGGCGAAAAGTGGAGGACAGAATACTAGGTTCCCCGTGCCTAACCTGCTGCTTAATTTAAATCACAATATAACTACAGGAAAGAAGAAAAGAAAAATGGTGTTAAGCGTCTGACTGTAAGTGCGGCGGTTGTGGGTTCGATTTGTTCGATTTATTTAGTTTATTTCGTTCTTGAAGATTCAAAATAAAAGTTGAGAAAGGGAGTCGGCTTACTGTACGGGTTAAAGCGTGAAAACAAAAAAAAAGCAAACACGCTTACCGAGTTAACACTATGCGGAGGTTGCCCCAGAGCAGTAGATGCACTAACGATGCATGCTCCACAGCCTCCCTCCAAACACATGTACTTTGTACCGCGAAGGTTTAATTTGCTTCTAATGAAATCTAAAAGGGTTGTGTTAGAATCCACTTCATTTCCCACTGTAAAAAAAATAGATTTCTTATTCCATATATTGTAGGAAGATAAGCATAAATTAGCATAAGTATTTTTTTTTCGATTCGATTTCCACTCGGATAAATTAAATATTTAATATTTAAATTAACTCTTTTAACAAGATAAAGCGCAGCGTTGAGTTCCGCCTTCTCGAAAATAATGTTTGTCACTAATTAATAATTTAATATTTGTAAATTGTTGATTTTGAAGAAAGGATTTAATTGCGCCGGTTCAATTCAAGTCTGACGGAGTAGTTTTAGTGAACTTGTGTCTGATTTATTTGTTTTCCTCGCTCTGGTAAGAAGATAGAGCATGGCGTTGAGTTCCGCCACTATCTCAATAATCGGGCGAAGAGTATACATAAATGTGAGAGTTTAAAAAGAATATTGTACGATGCATATGCACCTCCGTGTCAATGAGGTCAGTCTTGGCTGACATCTTTAAACGCGATCCATTGTGGGTTCGATTCCCACATGAGGAAATTAAACGTTTAATATTTTCATTTCTTCGCTCTAGTGTCGAAGCAATCACGGCGTCAAGTTCCAATCCTGATTGGACACTAGGTACCCAGGTTCTCTCTGTCTACACTGCTATACGAGGGATACAATGTAAAGCTAAAAAATGAACTCATTCCATATAATTATTATTTTATAAAAATGCCAGGCGAGGCACTGAATAATTTATTAGACGTCACGTCGTTTATTTTTATTTCCAAAATGCTAATACCTAAATTGTTTTTAATTTTCCCTAAATGAAATCGCAATATCTGTCATAAAAACCTGTTAAGGATTTATTAAAAAATAAAAGTGTAATTTAATTCAAATCTATATTTTTTTGTAATTATTTCTGTTTACATAATTGTGCTTATTTATTTATTTTTATTTTATGATTTCATTAGAAGTAATTGGATACAGATTATATTTTTACATGTTTTTTTAAAAGTGTTATTCCACACTTACTAAAGAAAAATACTTATTTAGAAAACGTATAAAAATTTATATATTTATATATACTTTTATAAAAATTTGGACGGAGCGGAACTAGAACGCGCGCCTCCTGGAAACCGATCTCGAGAATGTATGGCTTAGTGGTCAGAGCGCCTGGTCGGTTTCTTGGAGGCGCTCAAGTTCTGCTACGTTCAAATTTTTATACGTTTTCTAAATAAGCAGGTACAAATTATATATTTTTAGTCATACACTGTTCTCATACTTTATAAGACAGACAGAGAAAACCTGGGAACCTAGAGTAAAGACGCTCCATTCCCATTAAGATACATCTGATCTTCACTTTTCTCTGAATTTAGAAGATATTGCTTGTTGAGTTTCGGAACTTAAAGCCGCACTCTGCCTCGTTACGAGAACAAGAATCGAACCCCCAACCTGTAGCGTTTACAGTAGCTCGCTTGAGCCTCTGCACAACGACCGGCCTCATTACATAAATTGATTCAGAGAAACTAGTGTCAAGACATTCCATTCTATTTGTCAATGACAACGATTGCAATTATGTAATAAGTCAGTAGACACGAAATCGTAGAAAATAATAAAAAAAACATTCTTAACAAAACTTTGTTTTCTAGTCGGCTTGAAGTTCCTTATAAGGATATCAGATTTATTTCATGAAGTATGGGTATGTTTTAACCTTATAATATATGTATAATATCTTTCTATTAATATAAACATATAATATAGACATTTTTGAAGTTTACAATATAACGTTGTCCGGGTGTTTATTTATTTTTAAAGCAAATTTACGCCCACCATGGTTGCGGCAGCAGCAGCGATTTTTTATTTATTTAATTTTTGTTGGTGAGCGAAGCGAGCATTTATTAGTTTGACACTTTATTCCTAGTAGTGTAGCCGAAGAGAATGAAATGCTAATCACTATAAATATTATATTATTAAATCAAATCAGCTTCACGCTGTATGCCGCACACAGCAGGATAGGCTGATTGAACCTAGTGTTAAGACACTCCGTTCCCCACTTTCCGCCGAGGACATTGCGTGTTAAATGGCGCAACTCAACGCCGCGCTTTTCACACCAGAGCGAAGAAACGAAAACATAACTTTTAAGTAAATATTTCATTTCCTCGAGTGGAGATGGAACTCTCAATCAGCCACCACTCTTTGTGCCCCTGCGTCACGACTGGCCTCAATTGTATAATAATCCACGCAAACGATGTTGCGAGTAACAAATTGATGTTATACTTATTTAGAAAACGTATAAATATTTCAACCTGCGCCGCTTAAAAACTGTCAAATACCGCTAAATTTTTATACGTTTTTTAAATAAATATTTTTCTTTTCTAAGTGTGGAATAATACTTTAAAAATATTAAATATAACTCGATTTAAAACACCAATCAACTTAAAAAGTATTTTGTTTATGCGTTGACATATAGTCAATATCTCTGACAGTGAAAAGTGGTCGAAGAATGTAAATTACCTTGAAAATAAAGTTACTTGTTGTGTAACGGAGTTTCAAAATAATTATAGCCACAAAATCAACGTCATTAATAAATAAATAAATGTTTTAGGCAAAAGCGGACTTGAAACTGTTTAAATATATTTTAAACAGTTGTTACACAGTGAATTGTAATTTTAAAACAAAATGCAAGAGCAGCATCACGTTATTTACCGCAAAACTTACCTTAAGAAGTACTTAGTGTTAAGACATTTCGTACTCTAATCTCCACCTTACGTAAAGACATAAAGGCTCTGGTAAGAAAACCGTGGTGTTGAGTTCCGCCTATTACTCTAAAAGCAGAATTTCTCGAAAATCGGTTTCTTCTATCTATTCTAAATTAAACAGGAAAAATCGTGAAGCAGTTTTTTTAACGGACTATTTAAAAATACTTACATTATACAACCCCAACAGAGAGAGAGAGAGAAAGAGACAATTTATAGTAAAACAGTAGGGTCAGAACTTCGTTATTTTATAAAGCCTGAAAGTTTCTGTGCGCATACACCCAACACTAGTAAGTACTATCAGGGAATATGGAATTTGGGTGGTGGTTATTTTTGGTATTTTTAACATTTTTAAAGTGTTATTCCACACTTTAAAAATGTTAAAAATACCAAATAGTGTGGACTAACATTTTAAGAATGTTAAAAATATTTTTTTAAATAGCATATTCTCTTGCCAGACGATAATTCGTAGTAATTATCTTTGGGTAGCGGAAATTTATAACTAACAACATAAATAAGTTGTAACAAGCGTATAAAAATTTCGACGTAGCTTGATGAAAATGTATGGCTTAGTGGTCAGAGCGCCTGGTCGGTTTCCAGGAGGCGCGTATTCGAGTCCCGCTACGTTCAAATTTTTATACGTTTTCTAAATAAGTATTGAATATCGTTTTGGTAGTTATTTAGTCACAAAGATGCAAAAAAATAAATTTTAAAGTTCTTTTTTTTATATTTTCTTTGGAGTAATATTAGAAATGACTTTTTTATCCATTGCCAAACATTCAACATGGTTGTAGCCCCCTGCTAGACATCGCTAAATTGCAAGCGCCTGCGAGTCTATTGTACTAATCTAATGCTGAGACACATCGTTCGTTCCACTTTCCACCGAGTTCTGTAGGCATTGCGTTAACCTCGACACCAGAGCGAAGAAATGAAAATATAAATGTAAATAAATATTTCATTTCCTCAAGTGGGGTTCGAACCCACAACCAGTCTATTTTACAATCACACTTTGTGTGCCTGTAAAATGGACCCTGCGCCACGACTGGTGATCTATTGTATTTCAATGTGAAAAATATTATTTGCTCCTAATATTCTCGTAGGCGCTTATAGCTTATAGGGAGTGTCTGACTGGGAGTTAAAATCACGCTAAGTGTCTGGCAATGAACAACGTCATTTCTAATATTATTCCCAAGAAAATTTTATAAAATAGAGATTTAAACTTTAACAAAAATTAGACATTTTTATCAGCTTCACATTGTATCCCGCACGCGGCAGGGTAGGCAGAGGGAACCTAGTGTTAAGACACTCCGTTCCCCACTTTCTGCCGAATTCTGGAGGCATTGCGTGTTGAGTGGCAGAACTCAACGCCGCGCGTAACCTCGACACCAGAGCGAAGAAATGGAAATATAAATTTAAGTAAATATTTCATCTCCTCGAGTGGGGATCGAACCCCCAACCAGTCGGTTTTACAGTCACATCTCGTGCCGCTGTGCCACGACTGGCCTCTAGATACTATTTTTTGTAGTTTTGGTACCAAAAATAACTGCTAAAGTAACCACCACCCACTCCATATTCTATGATAGTACTTACGAGTGTTGGGCGTATATGCACAGAAGCTTTTAGGTTTTATAAGATAATTAAGGTCTGGCCACTATTGGCTCTTGGATGATAATGAAACAACCTGGTCGGTTGCTAGGAGCCGCGGGTTCGAGTCCCGCTGCGTTCAAATTTGTATACGTTTTCTAAATAAGTATTTTTCTTTCCTAAGTGTGGAATAACATTTTAAAAATGTTGATAATGTTTTGTTATTTAAAAAAATGCGTGTCCGTACAGACAAGGTAGCATTACAATAGAAACTGATAATTATAGGAAGTATTTTTTTTTATTCATTAAGCGGTGGAGATTAAAACTTGGATTTAGGTTTTTTGTTGTTCTATGATGAATAAGTTTTAGAATATTACTAGGTACAAATTTAAATATTTCTTTTTTTTTGGTTTCACGCTGATTTCCTTACATAGGGTAGGTAGATGGAATCAATGAACCTAATGTGAAGACACTCATCTCCCTATTAAAACTCCCGGTCCTCATTTTCCACTGAATTCTTGAGGCATTGTGTCCGTTGCCGTTGTGTCAGCCACTTAAACTCAACGCCGCGATTTACCTCGCTACCAGAACGAGGAAATTAAAATATTTTATTTCCCCGAGTGGGAATTAAACCTACAACCTTCGCGTTTACAATCTCAGGCTTTGCCCCTGCGCCACGATGGCCTCCGTTTTGAACAAAATAAATAAAATAACCGCCCCCGTTAAAGCGATGGTTGTGGGTTCGATCCCCATTGGAGGTAATAATTTATAATTAAATTATTTTCATATCCCCGCTCTAGTAAAACAATAAAAAGTTGATGCGGATAAAAGTAATTGTAACAAGCGTATACCAATTGCGACGTAGCTTAAAAATATTGTAAAGTTGTATTGGCTATAGCCCTTAGACAATATAAAAGATACTTTGCTTAGTGTGTGTTTAATACTTCAAAAAAAGTTAAACTCCGCTGATCGACTTGCTTCTAGAATAGAAAGAAATTTTCACTAATATACGCTTAAATTTACCCTAAAATATACTAATAATATGGATTAACAAAATATTCATAATGTATACAATTGGCTAACTAAGTGGATAAAAGAATATAATCGATAGATAATTTAATCAATGAGAAGCGGAAACCTCAATTAAAATATTAATTATAATTATTTACAAATTGCAGTTAAGCCATGCGTAAAATTTTAAACTTATGTACCAATTAAATTATAATTTAACGAACCAGCAATGTTGAATTACAACCGCTAAAAGTAGGTACCTTTTTAAAATCTAATAACAATTAATTCTGATAAAGTTAAATTAAACAACGTCGTCGACCTTAGATTTTTATTACTCTAAGTTACGCTTGGTATCTTTTGTTTTGCTTTTTTAGCTTCACGCTGTATCCCATACATGCACATAGCAGAGTAAGCAGAGTGGACCTGGAAAATTAGTGTTAAGACACTCCGTTTTCCTCACTTATTGCTGAATTATGGAGGTATTGTTTAGTGGTCGGTCAGTCAACTCAGTGCTTTTCTTTGTTAAAATGAAAATATTAAATATTTCATTTCGTCAAGGAAAGCGTAGGAATCGAGCCCATAACCTGTCGCGTTTATAGTTGCATACTTGTGCTCCTGCGCCATGAAAATCTTTTTATCCTTATTCGGTATTAATAAAAAATAATATTAAAATTCTCAAAGAAACCGGACAAGAAACAAGTTTGCAAGCATATATTTTATTTTAAATAAAATAACTAACAGCCTGAATCGATTTAATTTATAAGCTCTTTGGAAAGATTTGTTTGAAAAATGGCAATTTGTTGTAAAAAATCAAATTAGGCCAAATTGTAAAAAATGTCAAAAATTGTTAAGCGATAAAAGAATAATATCCATATCTATTAAGTAGGCACATATATATATTTCAATATTTTATTAAAAACATACACTCATGATAGAATAATCACTAAATATCCAATATGGCCCTTTTTAAAACGCTTTCATTAGCTTCGGTATTATATATTATGTATATATAGTCATGTGTCTATGTGTGTTTGTAAAGTAAACTTTGAACGTGATTTTGACTGACTTTTAAATTTCGGGTTAATTTGAAATTTTGTATACCTATCAAAAACCGATGACAATGCAATAATATAAACAAACGAGTCCACCTTTGGTTCCGTACCAAATTCCGGATTGTAGGTAAACGGGAATTACAACTTATAATAAATAATAGTTAAAAAATACTAAAAAAAACATGCTTTTGTAAGATTTCTAACAAAAAGTTATAAATAAATAATAGAAAAAAAACGCTTTTCTGAAAAAATAATAAATTCAAAAGTAATATAATAATAATAATTTGAATTAAGAATAATGTAAAAAAAGGTGGATTGCATAGTGTCAACACATCACTTAAAAACACTTGCTAGTATCCTACATACATCAGGGTAGGCAGATGAACTTAGTGTTAAGACACTCCTTTCCACACTTTCCGCCGAATTTTTAGCCATTG
Source organism: Heliconius erato x Heliconius himera (assembly GCA_013421005.1). NCBI lineage: Eukaryota > Metazoa > Arthropoda > Insecta > Lepidoptera > Nymphalidae > Heliconius > Heliconius erato x Heliconius himera. The sequence continues at coordinate 34,035 of JAATLQ010037906.1, read as the reverse complement.
CTTGTTGAGTGGCGGAACTCAACACCGGGATTCTACCATGGTGCCACAGCGAAGAAATAAAAAAATCATAAATAACATTCCCTCAATTAGGGATCGAACCCACAACCGCCAGCGTCCAATATCTCAACTACTGTATTATAACTAAATAAGTAATATATCGGGTACGTACCAGAGTAATCGACATCATTAACTTTAAAACACACCCGGTCCATGTCTGTGAGTTAAGTGCGATACGAACGGACTGAGATTCGAAATAACCGATACAATTATACAACCGGGCGTAAATGTAACAGTTGTTTTAAAATATTTCCTCTACATTATGTGTGAATGTATGATTTATGAAATTCTAGTTTTATGCTCGTGGCTTCGCCCGCTTGGACTATACTAATACATTATATGAATGTATCTATACATATAAGCGCAAATCACAAGAACTATTCGTCGGAATTAAAGAATTATGTTTGCGTTGGATAGTCCATTTGCCGAAAAAAATGATTAATTAAATTAAAGCAACATGGGTCCTTCAAAAAGCGCGTCTATCTCCATCTTAAAGGCTGGCAAGTGTTGCAAGAGGTCGTGGCGAGGCGGCGGATCACTTGCCATTAGGTGACCCGAAAGCTCGTTTGCCTTGTCTTTTTCATAAAAAAACTTAGTAGCAAAAATCACTCCGTTCCATATATTGCGTCCGATTTTCCAGACATTACGTGTTGAGTTGCGGAACTCAACGCCGCACTTCATCTGCGAGAGCGGGGAAATGAAAAATAATTATGATTATTAACCCGATTACATGCTGTCCCGCTGCGCCGCGACGGTCATTTTGTATGCACATATATACCTTTAAAATGATTTATCAAAATAAATATATATTTTTGGTCACCAATTGTGAAAGTATAACAAGAAAGTTGCTATGCATCTCGTTTATCGAGATCATGTGAGATTTTTTGTAACGCCCCATACCATAAGTAAAATGTATAGGTTCACCTATACATTTTACTTATGGTTATATAATTAATTAAAAGAAAAATAATTTATAACACAATATTAAAAATATAACATAATTAATATTGCAAAATATAATGTTGGCTGAATAAGAGGCTGTCAACGCCAAAAACTAAAAAAAGGAAAAAAAAGAGAAGGGGGATGGCGGACGTGTCTGGTGAAGGATAGTTATTCGAAAATGTTTACAGAAGTTTTAATTTATAATTAATGTATATTTAGTTATATTTTATATGTAAAAAAGCATGACATATTGTGAATAAAATATTCATATAGTTATTCGAGGCTGGTAAGATAAGCTATACGAGTATGTCCTTTCACTATTTACGATTGCTCATTTTGGAATAGTTCGTCGGTAAGTTTTCAATAGCTTAATATTAAAACAAAGAAGAGTAATATCAAAGTATGTTATGTCAATAATATACAGTGATAAATATTATTGAGGCCAGTCGTGGCGCAGGGGCACAAAGTGTGACTAAAACGACTGGTTGTGTGTTCGATCCCCACTCGAGGAGTCGAAATACTTACTTAAATTGATATTTCCATTTCTTAGCTCTGGTGTCGAGGACAAGCGCGGCGTTGAGTTCTTCCACTCAACACGCAATGCCTCCAGAATTCGGCAGAAAGTGGTGAACTGAGTATCTTAACACTAGGTTCCCTCTGCCTACCCTGCTGTGTGCGGGATACAGCGTGAAGCTGATTATATATACATATATATATATATATATATATATATATATATATATATATATATATATATATATATATATATATATATATATATATATATATATATATATATATATATATATATATATATATATATATATATATATATATATATATATATATATATATAGAACCATAGGATGGCATTTTCTATTTTCATTAAAATTAACAAAAAATATTTTTGGGGGCATTTAACACAGTAATAGAACCAGAAACAATGATATTTAAAAATTTTGTCTGTTTGTTGGTTTTTCTGTTCGTCGACGCTTATTTCAGAAACGATTTAACCGATTAAAGGAGCGAAGACGCGAGCGCAGTGCAGGAGCGGTAAAATCGATTTAGTTCATTTTATTTACTTTTTATTGTAACATTCGTCATGTATGAATGGTGTTAAAATTAAATTAGAATTTGATCAAAATATATTTATTTATTTTAAGACTAGCGGACCCGGACGCGGCTTCTCCCGCTTGAACTATACGAAAACTTATTAGATATATTTATGAAATTGTTTTTGAAAATATGTAACTAATTTAATTGAAAAAAAATATAAGTAAACGTAACCAAAGTAAAATATTAATAAAAAAACTAAACAAAACCAGCTACATTATTAATATCTTCAAAGTAAAATAAATATTTATAAGTTTTCTAGTTCCCCAAATTAATGTCTAGAGCAAATGAACTAATTTTTATTGGACTTTCAGTGATCGATTTTACTGATTCACCCGGGAAAAATCTTTTTACACGTTTTCCTTGCGCGCGTACATAGATACTATATGAAATAAGTAAAGTCCTTTCTACATTAATTATGATAAGTTCTGCGAGCAATATCAAATAAAATTCCAGAAAACTAAAACTATAATTTATTAAGTGTAAAACAACGGTATAGATAACCATCCAACCGAGATGAAATAACCAACAATTCTTTCCTTAAATAAGAAATATTTAAATAATATTATGCCGATGACGCGCAGGGCCGCAACTTACACCACACCAATAATTTTATGAAAATCTAACTAATCTACTACTCGAATAAGCGAAGAACCAGACAAAAGTATAAATTAATTATAAACAGCAAATAATTACATAAAAATTTACAGTAGTTCGAAAATGTATGAAATTTACAAAACCGTCAACGTCATCACGTTGACGGTTTTGTAAATTTCATGCCCGTTCGCGTCGGTCATTTCGAATCAGTGACATCTCCTTAATTATTTATTAGAATGTTATACAATAAACTATAATCTCAATCTAGATGAAATGCTAAAAGTGACTATTATATTCATTTTTATAAGGATCAATATCAAATTTTAGAAAATACATACAACAAAAACCCGATAAATATAAAGTAAATTAATTAAAATGGTTACTTTTGCTCAACCTTCAGAGATAAACATATACCATCGCGGACTTTTTTAAACATTATTTAAAGAACAATATTTTACTTAAACATTGTTTTTGTGTATCTCATAAGGTTGAGTCAGCGCACAACATGTATGCGTTAAGCAAGCTCATTTTGGGTGCATTTTCTTATAACAACAAATTTTGCAAACCGTTGATTAGCAACGGTCGGTTGTTATTAAGATAACAGAATAAATTGCCTGTCAAACTAAAAATTATTTTAATATATTAGTATGCATCGATAATATTACAAATATGTGAAAAAAAGTATCCTATGTTCATCCGAAGACCCTCAAGTATCTCTATATGAGTATTTTATCATAATTGAATTAGCGGTTTGGCCCTGATTGCGTAACAGACAGACAGACAGACAGACAGACAGAGTTACTTTCGAATTTATAATATAGGTATGGATAAAAATTATAATAACATCAAATAAAAAAAAATCTGTGGCGCAGCGGCACAAAGTGTGACTGTAAAACCGACTGGTTGTGGTGTCGAGGACAAACGCGGCGTTGAGTTCTGCCACTCAACACGCAATGCCTCCAGAATTCGGCAGAAAGTGGGGAACGGAGTGTATTAACACTAGGTTCCATCTGCCTACCCTGCAGTGTGCGGGATACAGCGTGAAGCTGATTTTATATCCACAGTATTTCATTCACTCTTATTTTGTTTATAAAATCAAAGTAATATTTAAAAAGATCATCAAATATATATATATATATATATATAATATTTCTTAATTAAAAAGAGTTCATTAAACTTACAATAATTGCAACTTGATCGCGGCGGCATATATAATAATTATTTTTTATATAATTTTTATATTATATATAATGTTTGATGTTAATCTATACATTTTAAAGGTGTTTGGAAGTGGGGTATCAGTTACGATTATGGGTTCGATTCCCAATCGGAAAAATTAATTCCTTTCATCTCTCCACTCTTATAACAAGAGAGATTATTACTTATTTAGAAAACGTATAGAGATTTGAACGTATGGGGACTCGAACTTGCGCCTCCTGGAAACCGACCAGGCGCTCTGACCACTGAGCAATACGTTCTCACGGAGAACATTTTTATACGTTTTCTAAATAATTATTTTTCTTTCTTAAGTGTGGAATCACACTTTAAAAATGTTTAAAAGACAGATTAGAACAAGTTGAGGCACTACACATGCCATATCTAAAATTGGATAACGGTGTTAGGACACTCCTAACACTAGACTCCTCTATTTACTCTACTAAAAGATGGATACAGCGTGAAACAAAAAAAAAATATTGAAACACGATGACGTCTAAAAAACAAAAAAAAAAAAACAGTGTAAACGAGTCTTAGTAGTATGCGCTATACTTTTATTTTATATAAGTCATGGTTCATATGAAGAGAAAGTATAGAGCGAACAATATTTGTGAAATTTATAAAATGAAACAACATAATTTACTAAGATTATAAGGTTTTCTAAGATCGCTTTTTGCGGGGCACTATAGTTAGTGACTAGTCAGATAGATAAAGTGATAAGACACTTCATTCTCTTTTGTTAGTCAATTTAGAGCTTTCACGCTGTCTTTCGTAACGGTGAAGGTCGCGCGTAACCTAAAAAACTACTTGGGCATTTAAGGAATTTAAACAACGAAATAATAATTCTAAAATAGTTCTTTTTTGAACTTAAAACAGACATGCTAATATAATTTTTTTTAGTAATGAAAAATATTTAAAATTAACTAATTAATTTAGCAGTCTCATTTCCTTTGGTTTACATTTTATAGGCCGGTCGTGGCGCAGCGGCACGAGGTGTGACTGCAAAACCGACTGGTTGTGGGTTCGATCCCCACTCGAGGAGATGAAATATTTACTTAAATTTATATTTCCATTTTCTTCGCTCTGGTGTCGAGGTTAAGCGCGGCGTTGAGTTCTGCCACTCAACACGCAATGCCTCCAGAATTCGGCAGAAAGTGGGGAACGGAGTGTCTTAACACTAGGTTCCCTCTGCCTACTCTGCTGTGTGCGGGATACAGCGTGAAGCTAATTTAATTTTTTAATTTAATTTTTACATTTTATAGGACAATCTGTCCGTCAAGTCACTTTTCTGAAGATGGAATGCAGTAAAGTGGAGGTATGAAGATGAAATTAAAACTCAAATGTCCAGATCTACGAAGCGAATCAACACGATCGAAAGATACGGGAATTTATCTTCGATTTTGATAATTTATAGGTGTATCATTGAAAGAACTCTTTACGAAGTTATAGTTGCAGTCCATCCTTCATACTAAAAAAATGTGTCAGCAAACATAAGTTTGTAAATTTTTCAAAGTTGCATTTTACAATCATGAAATTGGTACAGAATCCACGTTGGGCGACTACAAGTGACACAACCGATTTTTTATTTTAAAAATGGTGGAGTGTCTTAACACTAGGCTCTCTCTGCCTGTCCTGTTACATGCGAGATTCAGTGGTAAACTAAAAAAAATCTATATTTTAGGAATTAAATCTTAATTGAAGATTTATTGACTAATACAACTAAGGAACGGTCAAATAATTAATCAGCAAGGAGCCGCACTCAAACATATGGAGACTCCTTTACCGTTAAAGCTGTTGTATCTTTAGAATGCGCTTCCGCGTGAAATACGAGACGCTAAGTCTGCTTGCATATTTTAGCGTCGCGTCAAAAACTATTTGCTTTCTCTATAATATTTACTTGTATGTATGTAATTATCGTTTATGTAAGTTTATATTTTATTTATTTATTTATTTTCATTTTTTCTTATGTATTTATTATATATTTATCTAAGTAAATTATTATGTAATATATAGCATTAAGTAAGTCATACTTAATGCATTTGTACACCAACCTAAAATCCTGTGTTCTATGATATTTTTACTGTAGGGGTTGCTTGGAAGAGATCCCTGGTGGTGATAAGGCCGCCCTTACACCAATGCTTTTTTGTCTGATTGTATTTCTTCTTTTGTATTAAATCTTGTTGGTGTAATAAAGTCTTAAATAAATAAATAATTATGTATGTAAATATAGAAAAAAAATATTCATACCTAAAAAAAATAAGAAAAATTTAATAAAAAGCACAATGTATTATTTGTTTTTTTAGTTTTTAGCTTTACTCTATATCTCGCACCTAGGAGAGTAGGCAAAGGGAACCTGCCATCCTAGTGGTAAGACATTCCGTTTCCCACTTTCCGCCGGATTCAGGCATTGAGTTAGACTCGTCTGATGGAAAATTTGAACGATTGCAATTAGTTTAAATTATTTACAAGTAAAATATCCATTTGGAGCACTTCTTGGTCTTCTTTTTTATTAACGTATATCGACAAATTTCAAATTTTGACGCTAATGTTTACAAATAAACACAAAATAGCCAATCCAAATTCTATTAAACTTTAACTGGACCCTCAATCCATGATCTTGGAATAACATATAAAAGAAACCCAAGAAGGGTTTCTTTGTGCTGGTCCATAAAAACAGGTTACGCGTAAACTAGTTTTGACGAAATGTTAAGACAGCGTGCCCGCTCGTATATTAAAAGCATTGTTGGTATTATGATTACAATGAATCAATACAATAACAATAACAGTGTGGTCAGTCTTGGCACAGGGGCACAAAGTGTGAACGCGACAGGGAGTGTTGTGGGTTTGATTCTAATTCGAGGAAATTAGATATTTAATAATTTAATTTTTTCGTTCTTGTGTCGAAGCAAAGCGCGGCGTTCCGCCCCTCAACACACAATGCCTCTTGAATTCAGCGGAAGATGAGGTACGGAGTGTGTTAATACAGGGTTCCCTCTGTACCCTGCTCTGTGCATGATACAGTGTGAGTCAGTATATATAACAATGGAATATATTCGATATGATTAGTTATAGTACAGTTTTGCACAAATAGTGACTTTGACGTACCTACGGACTCGGACTCAATTAAGAAAAGTAAGCAATAAGTGGAATTCGTTACGAAAATTGATAGGAAAACGGCGAATAGAGTTTAACACTAGGTTTTTGTGCCTGAAAAAAAAGAGATGCTGCAAGTGTCAAGTAGATTCATTCAATTATATTTGTTGTATTACGGTTTTGTATAACATATTTCAGATAACGAACAGGCTTAATGGTAAAGTAATTTACTTAGAGATGACAAAATTGTATTATTTATGTAAAGTTTCACGCTGTATGCCGCATATATGCAGGTCAGGTTAGCGGCGGAACTGAGTACCGCGGTTTGTCTTACCAGAGATGTTCTCTCGAGTAAAAATTTAACCCACAACTTTTAACATTACAGCCTCAAAATTTCTTACAAATGCTATAAACGCTCGAATAACGATTTAATATTACTACTAAATATATTACAGCTAGTCTAAGTTTTAAGCAACAGATCTAATAACTTCATAGTTCGTGAACATAGAGCCGCTTAGCTAAGACGGCAAGTTTTTGACAGTTCTACAGTTATGCACCGCCACAAAGCGTATCAAAACGTTAGTCGATGCCTTAAAAGGCTAATAAAACTAGCGAAGTTTGTCCGTTCCACTCCTTTTCTACTAAAAAAAAATAATCAAATCAGCTTCACGCTGTATCCCGCACACAGCAGGGTAGGCAGAGTTAACTTAGTGTTAAGACACTCCGTTCCCCACTTTCTGCCGAATTCTGGAGGCATTGCGTGTTGAGTGGCAGAACTCAACGCCGCGCTTAACCTCGACACCAGAGCGAAGAAATGGAAATATAAATTTAAGTAAATATTTCATCTGCTCGAGTGGGAATCGAACCCACAACCAGTCGGTTTTGCAGTCACACCTCGTGACGCTGCGCCACGACCGGCCTTTTATACTAATTTTAAGCTTTTTAATACTAGTAGCGTCCTTGTATTATACGATTATTTATCAAACTGAGTTACGTTCATGATGTGAAAATGAATATAATATTTTGATATATTTTATGAATATATTAATAATTTTAATTTTTGACCAACATAAAAAAAAGAAGCTGCGAAGCCTTGTGCAAAAATCCATAAAAATAAAAATAATTATGCAAAATAACATTTTAATTACTTCAAAAGAAGAAAGTTGAAAAACAATACGTGAAATAATTAATAAAACCAATAAAATCTATTATTTCTGAAGTCGAAGTCAGACAAATAAAAATGTCTCCCTCTATCTCTCTTACCACTCACTTTCACATCATAAATCTTTTTTGCCATTCTTTCATCACTCATTCGTTCGACATGCCCAAACCAGTAAGCACGTTCTTCTTCATTCTTACAGTGACATCCTCGCTAGTACCTGCCATTCTGCGTATCTCTTTATTGCGGATTCGATCAGCTAAGCTGACTCCGCATATCCTACGAAGAGATCGCATCTCTCATAGATTAATCTGGTTCAGTGTGGAATTATATAGGTATATTTAAAATATTATAGGTCTTTATTTTTTTCTCATTAGACGAAACGCAGCGTTCAGTTCCGCAACTTAGTAATATTGAGTTGCTCTCTACCTATGCTACATAGTAGCAAAAAAATGAAGTTTAAATTAATACATAATATACACAATTCTAAATAATGTATAGAAATAATATTTTGCAAATGTTTCTTAATAAATTCCCAACTAAGAAAATAATAGCAGAAGTTGCTCTAATATGCCAGTGTAGACTCGTTTACGTGGTGTTTATCAACAATTGCTGTCTTACTTAAGAAATGCCCTTTACACTATTAGGAATATCTTATTAATGTAACTCGTGTAAAAGAGGGTAGAAGTAGGTGTAAAAGACTATAAAAGCTGTGGAATTGTGTCAATCGAGGGACCCTATTGATGAGAGGAAAAGTTTAGAGAACGGTTTAATTTTTCAGTATTATCCAGATTTGAATAGCTAGATAGAGATACATAACCTTTCACACTGGCCCATGCCAACTCAAATCAGATTTCCTTGCACAAAATTGGAGAAAATTTCCTATCACTTAACACACATTATTACAAAAATAAATTCTCTGTTACAATATAAAATACAATAAAGTCTGCTGACCAAAAAAATATACTGTATAGTATAAAAGTAAAGAAATATTTACTCCAAAGAAATGCCCAAAAGAAAATATCAAAATACAAAAAAAGAAGCAAAATAAAGATTTTTTTAAACATAAAAGATATGTGTTTCTAGGTTGTTTTTTAAAAAAACGTTAACCGCCTACGTGTCACATAATAGTAAGTAATTACTGAAAGAATTGTATAAGAGGTTTGTATCTATATTACAACGAGGTAAGTTCTATATTATTAATTTTCCGGGAGACAAAGATCTAGAGTCTATTAAATCATACTATTTTTATCTTTTTACATTCTGGGCCTAAGAATGTATAAAATCGTTTCAGTCTCCTTTGATATTAATGTCAGGACAGACAGACATACGGATAGACAGACAAACCGAAGGACAAAGTAAATCTATAAGATTTCTATTTTTTTACCAAAAAAAAAATAAACGGACGTAAAATAGGGGACAGAGTACCTTAACATTACCCTTGTTTACCTTATTGTGTGGGACAAAGGGTAAAACTGATAAATATTTTACATAATATCGTATCGTAATCGTTCCGTACAACCAAAAACACCCCAAAACTGATTAAGTCCCGACCTCATGCTTACCGCCTATTGATACAAAGCTTAGCTCCTTTTCGCAATTGCTCAAATAACATATTATATAAGTTGTCACTTAATAGACCAATGTCTTAGTAATTTTTGTTTTTATATGAGATGAGAAAATCTTGGCTGTATTACAGATGATTCTTATATTACAATGTAATATTCTTTTTCTGTTTTGTTTTGTTTGCATTTGGATATTTCTACTTTTGTATGGTTATTGCTTTCATTTCAAGAAGCAGAGATATTTTTTTAGTTTCACGCTACATCCTGTCCTGTATTTAATAGAATATAAGAGCAATGATGTGTGTGACCCAGTGTCATGAACCCCGTCGCATTTATACTCAGACGTTGTGCCACTACGCAATGACAGTCTTTTTAATAAATAAATAAGCATTTTAGTTCACATAATAAATATATAAATATATATTGTTAGCGATATTTATATATGCGAATGGTATCGATACGCACCACTGACGTTCCCACTAATATAAAAGAAGCGCTCAACGGTCGCCGTACGGAAAAGTGGTTGGCATCGATACTGTAAGTTTATTCTGGTTCAGTTCATTTCTTTAATTATGGCGTTTTCAACTTGCCAGTTCAGCACAAAGTCATTTCTGCAATGTCACGTTTTATGAATAACACACACAATTTTTTTATATTTACTATTTTCTAATAATATCTAACTTTATAATACTTGTTTTATATGTCTGTTAGAGCCTCATGTAACATTAGAATTTACTGCGTAAATACAACATACATCGTTAAATTAACAACGGCCTCTTAATTTTAACGGATTATGTTCTCTTTAATTAAATCACGTAGATGTTAGCAGTTTCTATCCTGTTTTAAGTTAAAATAAACCTCGCTTCGTGATTTCGTGTTTATTTTAGCTTAGATTGTTATTAGACGGCGATGAGCGAGTAAGAATATTAAAAAAAGAGTGGCGTTAAGCTCCGCAACTTACATTATCTCGGGCAGATATTGGAAAAAGAGAGTTTTTTTAGAAAAGCTCCCTTAGGCTATTTTGATATATATGCGGGGCTTAGAAGGATTTTAATCTTCACTTGAGGCAATGGATTATTTTCAATACTCCGCTCTGACAAGACAAAGTGCAGTGTTACGAGTTACATCACTGAAAACATAGTGTCTCGAATTCACGTGGAAAGTGGAGAAACACAAGACCAATCCTGTTTTGAGATTTGTTGTGCTTTCCCTACCTTTTATGAAGCTACCAATATAATATAAATAGACACCATTCACCGAAAATATACTCACTTTTAAACTATTTTATTGTCCTATTTATATAATACTAAATAACTTTGACACTTTTTGTTCATACAATCTTGTGTATTATGTACTATATAAAATTAAATTAAATCAGCTTCACACTGTATCCCGCATAAAGTAAGGTAGTCAGAGGGAAGTAGTGTTAAGACACTCCCCCACTTTCCGCCGGATTTTTGAAGTATTGCGTAGGTATAGAGTGGCGGAACTCAACGCTGGGCTTTTGCGTTGGTGCCAGAGCGAAGAAATGATAGTCTAAATCACAAATAGTTTATTTTTATTATACAATCATACTTAAGACATTTTGGCCTTTATTATTCTTATGACATTAACTCTTGAAAAATAAATAAAAATATATATCCTCCTAACCCAAAAAAAAACATACACACCCTTGGAAACTATTCTTCTTGAAATGAAACAAATACATTATGTACTAAAGGAACAGACATTTGTTGCTTTTGTGATAAGAATATTTGGTTGTTCTATTTTTTCCGACCTTTTTGTAAAGCATCAACAGTCCCACTTCTGTTATCGATCTTCAAAAGAAAGTTTTAGTCTTAACACTCTAGGCAAATTCGTTACTCTAGGCACTCTAGGGAATTCGTAGTTAGTTTCACTAACGGTAACTGTTTTTTAATATTGCGGTTTCTAGTCCGACCTGATAAACGATAGCGCTTTGCTACATTTCGTCATCATCCCTATCAAAATAAAAAGAGGACTTGTTGTTACCTGTACATTCTCGATCACTCGCTGTTCAAATTTTGTTCTGGATATGAGATATTCCGGTTCTACTTCGCTTTCACATTCGCTATTCGACGATGCTTGTGACAAATCTTCATCAGATTGTATGGCATTTCGTGGAAGCTCTTCGAGTCCGTTTCTGTAAGACATTCTGAATCAGAATATAATATTTTTTTTCAGCTTCACGCTGTATCCCGCACACAGCAGGATAGGCAGAGGGAACCTAGTGTTCAGGCACTCCGTTTTCCACTTTCTGCCGAATTCTGGAGGCATTGCGTGTTGAGTGGCAAAAGTCAACGCCGCGCTTATCCTCGACACCAGAGCGAAGAAAAGGGAAATATACATTTAAGTAAACATTTCATGTCTTCGAGAGGGGAAACTAGTCAGTTTTACAGTCACACTTCGTGCCGCTGCGCATCGACTGGCCTATATATAAGTTAATAGTACAAATATAGGGTCAATGAACCCTAACAGTCGTATATATCGTAAATAATTAATATTTAGTTAATGTCCAATATCTTTATGATATTTAACTAAATATATTGACAGATTACGTTTATTGTGGGACATTTAATAGACTCATATTATATAATATTTATAAATTATAAATACGTATTTTGATATAATAGTTTTATATTATACTAGCGACCCGCTCGCGGCTTCGCCCGCTTAAACCACAGAATTATTTAATTAACATACTGAATTATGTTCGTGTTTTGATACACCTATAATGTATGTTTGCAACGCAATGAAGAATTTTAGTGAGAAAGTTATTAAAACTTTAGGTCGCGTTTTCGTACCTCCCATAAGAATCTTCAATTGAATGGTTGAAATAAAAACACAACTTATCGATACTTACAATAAAATCCTAACTCATCGGTGTCTGTACATAGAAGATATTACATTTAACGATGTAATAGCATTGGTCAGTTAGTCTGTTTGTCTTTGTGTTTGTTCACGATAATCTCAGAAACGGCTTAACCGATTAAAATCCTTTTTTTTTTGTATTTTGGTAATCTGCCCTTAAATATTTAGTATTAGTTTTATTTTAATCAGCTTCACGCTGTATCCCGCACACAGCAGGTTACGCAGAGGAAACCTAGTATTAAGACACTCCGTTCCCCACTTTCTGCCGAATTCTGTAGGCATTGCCTGCTGCATAGTGAAACTCAACGCCGCAGTTTGCCTCGACACCAGAGCGATGAAATGGAAATATAAATTTAAATAAATATTTCATTTCCTCAAGTGGGAATCGAACCCACAATCAGTTTACAGTTACACTTTGTGCCCCTGTGCGACGAACGGCCTCAATTTACTTTTTACTTTTTAATTGTGGTTAAATAAAATAATCGTAATTTAATTATGTCAGATTTCTATTAACCGACTTCTAAAAGAGGAGCTCATCAATTCGAATGTATTTCTTATCCTTGTTACCCCAGAACTTTTGACTGTGTGAACCGATTTTGATGATTCTTTTTTTATTTAGAAGCTAGTGCGTCCCGTGTAGTCCTATTTTAATTTAGTTCATTTCCGACAATGGTATCTATGAGAAAATCATATAAATCTCAAATTTACATTATGTATGTGCGCGACAAATGGACGAATATCTAAATATCAACTTAACCGATTTTAATGATTCTTTTTTTATTAGAAAGGGTACACATAAAGGGTAGTTTGGTGAAAGTTTGGTTAAGTTCAGAGTATGAAATCCGGTTGAAATTGAAGAAGTCGGTTTTTTTTATTAAAAAATATAATTATGTTATTTTTTCTGGTAAAATTTCTTTATACTCCATGATAAAAACTATTGTATAAATTGCATTAGGCTTTGAACTATTACCATGCTAAAAATAATTGAATTTCATACAGTAGTTATCGGTATTTTAAGTAATTTACATTTTTCAGTTTTTATTTTTTTAAAGAAAACTGTAAAGAAATTCGGAATGAAACCTAAAAAAAATGTACCTTGAGACCCTAGGCTAATACCATGCAAAAAATCATTAATTTCTGTCTGGTAGTTTTTGCGTGATTGACGAACAAACAATCCGACAGACAGACAGACAGACAGACAGACAGACAGACAGACAAGAATTCTCCTGAGTGGTTTTTTAGGTTCTATAATCGACATATAAACCGACCTGATTTTTCTTTTTTTTATATCTTTCATGTACAGAATTGACTTTTCTATCCTTTTATTATATATAGAGAAGAGATTATAAATGATACTCCTATATTTATATTTCCTTTTATAGTAACATGTTAAATATTTAACATGTTACTATAAAAGGAAACATAATAGTATTATTTATAACTAATATATATATATATATATATATATATATATATATATATAAATTACATTCATAACTAATTATAATTCACCAAACCTTTAACTCTCATTTCACAATTCACATACACGCATCTAACAAAGATGGCGGCATTCAGCATACTTTAATATAATTGTAATTTTACATACCTTATAAAACATCTTCATGTATTTGTTCCCATTTACTAAATAAATTATATTTATATCTGGATACTGGCTGCATTATATGCATTAATATCACTCTTCTTTGTTTTAATAATAATAATCTATTAAAAACTTACCGGCGAAGTATTCCAAACCAAACAATTGTAAATACGTAATAAGCACTTATAACTTATCTTACCAGCCTCGAATACTTATATCACTATTAAATGTACTAACTCACAAGCTTCTTACATATAAAATGTAACTAAATACCTATTAATTATAAATTAAAACTTCTCTAATCATTTTTGAATAACTATCCTTCTCCAGACGCGTCCGCCATCTCTTCTCTCTTTTTTACCTTTTTTTTACTTTGACGTTGACTGTAGCTTATTCAGCCAATATGATATTTTACAATAATTAAAATATTAATTATGTTATTATTTATTTTAAATAATAATAGACAATGATTACTTATAATAATTTAATTATTTATAATAAATATATTTTATATCTGCCTGTTTTACCTACGGTATATTACGTCACTTTAATAATTAACTTTAATATTACTTGTGAACGGAACGCGCAATAAAAGAACTGAACTAAACTATTATTTATAAGATTGGATTTATTGTAAGCTATAAATTAAATAATGTTATAAATTATATTTAAAATATTTTTTATAAATTATTATTATTTTGAATTAATTATATTATTTACCTACACATTTTAGTTTTGGTATGGATCGTTACACATTGTACTGTTACTAGCATTGATAATGATTTTACAAACATGTAAAAAAATCTATAATTAATATGTTAAATTTAGATCATTGCGGACAGTTTTTTTCCTTTCACTTTACTAAAAATATTTGATAATAATAATTGATAAAAATAAAAATATATATATCGATGAAAGCTAGTTCTGTACAAAAAATTTGAAGTAATATAATAGCAAAACTTAAATATCTAAAATAAAATAATAAGGCTAATTTATTATATATATATATTTTCAAGGTTACTGAAAGTGATTTTAATTCTATATTTATTTCTAAAACGATTAATTTAGTAATTTCTTATCATTTAATCATTATTCTTTAAAAAAAGTATGTACAATGGTAATGGTAATGGTAACAAAAATGTAATGGTAACAAAAAGCATATACAAAATTGTTACCCATAGAAACAAAACAAAATCCTTGAACTAAGAACCCTAATAAAATTAAAATGGCATGGAACATAATAAATTGTGAAACTAGAAAACCCAGAAAACAATTATGAATTAAAATTAAGAACTGACAATGGTCTACGAGCTCTGACCAAGAAGTTGTCAGGATTTTTTAATTTTTTTTTTACTGATAGAATATCAGAATATAAACAGAATATAAAATTAGAAAGTTTCCACAACTAAAACACTGATGTCTTCCACTGAATCATTACTTAAAGAGAGCGTAAACAAATGTAATATAATAGATTTTAAATTTAAAGTGGTCAACGCAAGAGACATTGTTAAGACATTCAAGTCCCTATATATTAAGAAAACGTCAGATTTTTGGGGAATTTCTGTCAAATTAATTGGTCTGTATCCATACTACCTTCATTTAGTAAAAATTATGAAAAAATTATTTATACATTAGCTTAGTGTTAGTTGCTTACTAAATAAAAATAAATAAATCAACTATTTTCACAGTATTATGTCCTACGGCATTCTACTGTAATGATTTTATATTTATTAGTTTTAATATTCACAATAATTTATTATAAAAATGTTAATCAACCTCTTTGTTTAATAAAAAGATGTTTTTTTAAAAAGAAGTTATATAAGTAATATAGAACTGTCACCAGGGAACATTAATAAAATGACGCTTTATGTGGTCGGAAAATTCGAGATATACTTGTAGACTTGGAGCGGAAGAATATAGAGGATCTTTAGAATAACATATTGTATTAGAATTTAAGATAGACCTTGTACAAGCTTATCAGTATTTAACTCTGGAAGAAATATAAGTTCTGTAAAAGCCTCGAGGTGTTTGATTTCTTTACACTACTTTGGGGTAATGCAGTCGGTATTAAATCAATTGTTGTCTTGCAGAAACGAGCTATTCACGCAATCCATAACTTAGGCCCTAAAGTTTTGTTAAGGCAAAAATTTTAAAATCTTATGTACGTCAAGAAAAATAGCAATGATTTTACCAAAATTTGTGATGTACATAATATCAATACTAGAAATAGGAGGAAACTTATCGCACCTGTAATCTGATTACATCGAATCAATCTTCTACAGTAGGATCCCAAAAAAACATCCCAAAATGTTCTATAACAGAATTTAAAATAGTTTTGGAAACACGTTTGTGTGTTAAAGGTTATTACCAAATTAATGATTATATAAATGATAACACGCTTTTGTAAATGGAATGCTTGCTCCAATCTGTTTTAAAGTATCATTATCACAAATATTTAAATGTATTTTTGTATATAATTGATTTAAAAAAAAAGTCCCTTTGAGTTTCTTGCGCCGGTTTTTCTCATATCTGAGGCATTCTCTTTAGGCTACTGGTAGTAAACTATTTGACGTTCAAAAAATTAAGCATGTCATTTTTTATTTTGAATAAAATTATTTGACTTTGACTGTGACTTTGTTTGTGCTTTTCTTTACGTTGCATTATAACTTTGTTTCGATTTTTCTTCGATTTTTTATTTAAATACTAAGATGTTTACCTAGAACTACATAATTAGACTATTCTTTTTGTTAGTTGTTTAATATTTATTACACACATTAAAAATAAAACTTTACAATGCTGTGGTCTTATACTTACTGTATAGATGCAAATATTTAAATACGAACATTTTCGAAAAACATATTTTATTGACGTCTTACAACATATTATAAAAAATGTTAAAAATATTTAATAAATAAAATTCTCTCTCACCAAATGTTAATTAAATTATCTTTGGAAAGCGGAAATTTCTAACAATCTCCTTACAGAGATGCTAACAACATAAAAAGTTAGTTACATCAAGCGTATAAGACTTTAGAAATAGTTTGATAGGAACTTATGGCTTAGTGGTCAGAGCGTTCGGACGGTTTCCAAGAAGCCCGGGTAAATCTCGCTACGTTCGAATATTTATAATCTCTTCTCTATATATAATAAAATGATAGAAAAGTCAATTCTGTACATGAAAGATATAAAAAAAATAAAAATTAGGTCGGTTAATATGTGTATTATAGAACCTAAAAAACTACTCAGCAGAATTGTTGTCTGTCTGTCTGTCTGTCTGTTCGTCCGTCCGTCCGTCCGTCTGTCTGTCTGTCTGTCTGTCTGTCTGTCTGTCTGTCGGATTGTTTGTTCGTCAATCACGCAAAAACTACTAGACAGAAATTGATTAATTTTTCAATGGTAGCCTAGGGTCTCAAGGTACATTTTTTTTGAGTTTCATTCCGAATTTCGTTACAGTTTTATTTAAAAAAAATAAAATCTGAAAAATGTAAATTACTTAAAATACCGATAACTACTGTATGAAATTAAATTATTTTTAGCATGGTAATAGTTCAAAGTCTAATGCAACTTATAGAATAGTTTTTATCACAGAGTACAAAGAAATTTTACCAGAAAAAATTACATAATTATATTTTTTAATAAAAAAAATCGACTTCTTCAATTTCAATCGGATTTCATACTCTGAACTTAACCAAACTTTCACCAAACTACCCTTTATTAAAAAAAAATAATCATTAAAATCGGTTGAATTGATATTGAGTTATTCGTCCATTTGTCGCGCACATGCTTAATGTAAATTTCAGATTTATATGATTTTCTCATAGATACCATTGTCAGAAAAATACTAAATTGAAATAGTCTACACGGGACGCACTAGCTTCCAAATAAAAAAAGAATCATCAAAATCGGTTCACACAGTCGAAAGTTCTGAGGTAACAAGGATTTTTTATCCTTTTTATACAGTCGAATTGATGACCTCCTCTTTTAAGAAGTCGGTTAATAGAAATTTGACATAATTAAATAACGATTATTGTATATAACTACAATTTAAAAGAAGAAAGTAAATTGAGGCCGTTCTTTGCACAGGGGCACAAAGAGTAAACTGGTTGTGAGTTCTATTCCCACTTGAGGAAATTAAATATTTATTTAAATTTATATTTCCATTTCATCGCTCTGGTGTCGAGGCAAAGTGCAGCGTTGAGTTTCACTACTCAGCACGCAATGCCTACAGAATTCCGCGGAAAGTAGGGAACAGAGTGTCTTAACACTAGGTTCCCTCTGCCTACCCTGCTGCGTGTGGGATACAGCGTGAAGCTGAAAAAGGAAGTACAATTAATAGTTATTTAGTCTACCATAATTATTATTTTAAACGTTAACGTTGGTGACATTAACAAAAATAATAAAGTTGGTATATTTTTCGGGACTAGCTCAAATGGCGATATCTGCTATAAAAAGTATATGTATTTGGAAAGTAAATTCTGATTGTGAATTCTGAATTCGGCAGAAAGTGGGGAACGGAGTGTCTTAACACTAGGTTCCCTCTGCCTAGCCTGCTGTGTGCGGGATACAGCCTGAAGCTGATTAAAATACAACAAATACCCAATATTTAGGGCAGTTTGTCAATATACAAACAAAAAAAGTATTTAAATCAGTTAAGCAGTTTCTGACATTAGAGTGAACGCACAGACAAACAGACCAACTGACCAAGTTTTATTACATTGTTATTTGTAATATCTTCTATGTACAGACACCGATGAGTTAGGATTTTATTGTAAGTATCGATAAGTTATGTTTTTTATTTCAAACATTCAATTGAAGATTCTTATGTGAAGTACGAAAATGCGACCTAAAGTTTTAATAACTTTCTCATAAAAAATCTTCATTGCGCTGCAAACATACATAATATATATAACAAATCACGAACATAATTCAGCGTGTTGAGTAAATAATTCAGTGGTATAAGCGGGCGAAGCCGCGAGCAGGTCGCTAGTATAATATAAAAACTTAAGAAGAAATATGACCTTTATACATCAGAATAACACATCGGCTACAATTAATGTAAAAATGTTGTACTCTCTGGTTAGGATATAACAACAAGTAGTATGTAAGAATCGAACACCCAACACGTAATGTCTCGAAGAATTTACGATAATTGGAAAACGGAGTGTCTTAACATTACTTCCCCCTGTCGATCATACTATATGCCAGATAGTGCGTGAGGCTATCTATACTAATAGATTAAATGGAAGAGTTTGTTTGTTTGTTTGTTTAAACGCTAAGATCTCTAGATCTATTGGTCCGATTTATTTATTTTTGGTTTTGTATGAAAGCTACGTTCATCAGGAGTGGGTAAGTCTTAGTTTGCCTTAACTAACGAAATAACAATAAAAATGAATGCCATCGAATTGCTTTAAGCGCGTGCGTTGGAAAAATAGTAAAATATATGTCAGTAAGGAATAAAATCTGTTATAAATAAGTCAAATAAGTCATTTTGTGACAAAAAATAATTAAAAATTGCAGGGTGATATTTCAACGTTTTTTATTTGATATAAATATTGAATGAGCGAAAGTACATCGAGAAAATTTTATGAAGATATGCTTTGGTTTTTATAGCATGTAATTTTAACGTATATTTTTTGAGAAAATATAAATTTAAAATAATTCAACGTTTTGTTTACGGCCGCAAGCATAGGCACGAGTCCTGTGGGGGCGCTCTTGCCGCTGATTTCGTCCACACAAGCAGTTATATAGTGCTTGCATTTCCTTAAAATTATAGAATGGGACCGTTCAAGTATTACGTA
>JAATLQ010037906.1:0-13907 GCA_013421005.1 Heliconius erato x Heliconius himera | reverse complement strand
GACTGGTCTCATAATGGCGAATCTTACGGCAAATGCACCTTAATAAAATAGTAATGAGTGGTATGCGGGCTAACCCGCTAGTAGGCCGCTAGTTGTATTATATAATGGCGCTACTTAATTCTTAACTATTTTCCTACCAGCGTGTAGGTAGCATTATTAGGAATGCCTAAAGAAAAACATTTGAAAGTACTACAAAGTTAAATCACTTCGCACAAAGCAAAAGTTCATACATATATTTTAAAGAAAATACCTCGCCTTTGTTAAAACGTGAGGAAATAAAAAATTCCCGACACCCAAATTTTTCTGAGAAACTCCTGGGATTTTACTTTTGAACTGAGCCCAAAGTAGTTACAAGTTTGGAGTAGAAAAAATCCTTTTAAAGTATTTGGAACCGCGACCTTGAGAGGAGCAGCTCCACTCGTAACCTCCGGACTATTTATCAGGTATAACTTAAATATTAACTTTGGAAGTTCAAAGTTGGAGTACCTCATAAGTTGTCCTCAAAATCTATATGATAATCAATAGGTATATATAAAACTCTTTCGTCACTCAGTGTCTGAGATAAAATGTATAGGTAAAATAGTGTACTTGAAAAACTAGATTAAAATAGGATTTACCATTTTACAAAGCTTTTGAGCTGCATGCAAACAAAGTTGTGGGCGATAACTACAATATAATACAATACGAATCAAAATATATAATTATAAGAAAAAAATAGTATCGAGAGGCTAGGGCACAAAGTGTGACTCTTACTAGATTAATTATTTAATTTAGAAATAGTAATCATAACATACAATTACCGCCGCAATATTAGATACGTTTCGTTTTAAAGTTTTGCTCTATTTAAAATTTTTCTTACCAAAAAAATTATTGCTCTTCATTTCCATAGGACGCAGTGATAAAAGAATCATCATGACAATGTGTAGTCAATTTTTTTTCAGGTTCCATATGCCTACTCTGCTATGTGCGGGATACAGTGTAAATAAAATAAAGAGCTTTTGTAATTTCTACTCATTTTGCATTCCATCTTTATACTCCTATATGTGTAATAGTTTCCAAACTACCCGCATGAATGGAACATTCCATTTACAGTATAACAATCTGTATCTGTACTGTTTAAGTGTACTCAAAGTTACGCTTATGTTCTATTTATTGGTTTAGATTTAGAAAGTTGTTGGTGAATGGTTCATTTATTTAATTATAAAGAGATTTTGTGAGACAGCGTTTGACTGCCGTTGTTGTAGGTTCGATCTTGAAACTCAATTGATTTTAATATTGTTAGGATCCAGATTTTTTTGGCGATTATTCGGTCTTCTTCATCGATCGATGTTCAAATATAATTCAAATCGAATTATCAGTTTATAAGTTTATTTTATCAGTTTTAAAGTAAGGCTATTTATGAAAGAATAATAGTAAGACTAGGTCGTCTTGGAGGACTTAGTAATCAATTGTTCAAACATATTGTCAAATCTTTTTGCCCGTATTTTTGTTCGTCATTTAAGATTAAGTTATGTTTAAGCTTCTATTTAGATATTGCAATGATTTTGTATTACATTGTTGTAGTTTTAGTTAATATTGTAGAGATATTTATAGTGTTATGGAAGAGCGGGGCCTCCTTACACAAGTGCTAGTACCTTACTAATAACTTACTAGGTTGTTCTCATTACTTCCTATATAGCTAAACAAAATGTGAAACTGAAATAAATATATTTTTATATTTATTAATTGTTATCCTTGCAGCTAAATAAATTCTCAGGAGTGTTTGCCATTGTAATTGTAATAATGAGAATTGTAATTTAATTTATTTGATAATTAAAATGAATGTAATAAAGGCTATCATGAGTGCATTTCCTAACTTTCACTTCTGGTTTCAGCACTTCTGGTTCTTGAAAATATGATTATATTTTCAAGAACCAGAAATGGTATAAATATCTCTCTCTATATATACCAAACATTATAATTATATAACATCCAACGAATTTATTTGGTAAAGAGCATGTCGGGGAATTTCGGCACTCAACAGGCACTGTTTCGGAAGTTGAGTGGAGAATAAGGAAAAAAGTGTCTGAACACACTGAGTGCCTCTGCCAACCCTGCTCTTCACGAAAAATAGCGAAACTGTTTTTGAATGTTGTTATGTCTTTAAATAAACTTAATTACAGGTATTAGCAAATTAACTAATACCAACTAAACTAAATTAGTGTAATAAAATGGAAGGTAAGTCTCAACATTAATCTTTGCTTCGGATAGCTTAGAGTATCTAAATTAGAAAGCAATTTGTCAACTTTGAAAGATTTTTCAATGACACACTTTACTTATTAAACTTGAAATGGTATTGACACAGACTCGTGAGATGCTAACGGGATTCTCGTTTGGGGAAATGAATTATTTTCATTCTCTCGCTCTGACAAAACTTGGTTTAATCTTCAATCGTGAAAGTACTTATACCTTAATTATTTTTTTTTTTACTAAGACAAAGGGCGGCGTTCAGTTTCGCCACTCAACACGCAATGTTGTCATAATGACCTCATATATACGATATTTTAGTTATTATATAAATTTATTTAACAGATTTTCTTAATATACATTTTTCTTTCTAATGAATTGTACAATTGTACAACATTATGATAAATTTCCGTTTCTAAAAAAGATTTACTTCCAGAGACAAATTCTTTTGTATCATCAAAGGCCAATGTAATTAGAGGCCTCATCCTTTATTTTTTGTCTTTATTCATTAATTTCTTGAGGTTTGTTAAGAAAAATCAATATTTCAGAAAAAAAAAATATAATCAGTATTAAGACCGTCATGGCGCAGTGGGACAGCGTTGCTTAATCGGGAGAATGATTATATATTAATT
Source organism: Heliconius erato x Heliconius himera (assembly GCA_013421005.1). NCBI lineage: Eukaryota > Metazoa > Arthropoda > Insecta > Lepidoptera > Nymphalidae > Heliconius > Heliconius erato x Heliconius himera. The sequence goes on along the minus strand of JAATLQ010037906.1, from coordinate 11,049 downwards.
ATTTTGATTTCCCCCTTAAAAATATCAAATATCTCGAAAACAATGTCTCACCGCAATGTCTTTATTTCACAGGATAACAGTGGAAAATCAAGAAATATGTGACACATTCTAAAATAAATTTTAATCAAAAACAATCGGATATTTAATTAATTTAATTAAACAAACTTTATTTTTATTAAGTAGGTACTAGCTGTCCTCATGCGGCTATCTCCGCTTGAAATATACAAATGATTATTTAAATAAACAGTGTGTTTAAGGAAAAACCGACCAAACGCGAGTCGCTCACAAAGGGTTCTTTATAGGGTTACTTTAAAAGATATGATGCGATGAATAAAGTTAAGAAAATAAGTTTAGTATAGCAGCACCCGTGCGGCTACGCGCGTTTGAAATATACGAATGTTTATTTAAGTGTATTTAAGAAAAAACCGACCAAGCGCGAGCCGGACTCGCCAACTGAGGCTTTTGTATCAATTTTAGGATTGTGATTGGGATATATATACCTTACAGATTTTGATGATGCGGTGAATAAAGTTAACAAACTTAAGTTTGTGGGCATATGCTCTTATATGTATGAAATTAATTACAAATATAAATTTGTATAATGAATTTTTTCTATGAAATATCTATACATTATTAATTTTCGCAATTTCCTTTATTTGTGTTGTAAGATCTTACTTTGTACTAAATATCATAACTGTAGGTCTACGGGAAGTACAGTGTAGGTTTTGATAGCGCAGTGATTTTCATACAAAATGAAGCAAAAACGATACGATACGATATACGATAAATGCTCATATCTTTTGACTGCGTTGTATTAGAAGCTTAATTTCTTTGCTCCAAGGAACTGTATATCTGATATTAATTTCATATTGATAATCAACGCAATCTCAAGGTCTTGACAGACGGACAGACGGGCAACAAAGTGATCCTATAAGGGTTTCGTTTTTGCTGCTTTTAGAGGTATAGAACCTTAAAAATGAATTAATTATTTTATTCGAGGTACAGAACCCTTCCTCCCCTTTTAGTTTGTTCATGCATTAAATAAATCGTAATTTAAGTGTTTTGGAAATTCATTTGATTATCGTATTCAATAGTTTTTTTTTATTATTTCATATCTGACTAGGTAAACTGTAAACTGCGCGCAGACTGTAAACGTAGTTTCTACATAAATTTCGATTCCGCAAAAATTCCGGGTTAAAACATAAATTATCTATATAATGCCCCACAAATCTCTACCTATCATTGATAAATTGCAAGCACTACGTGGCTGCTTAAGAGGGTGTAAATTAACATTCTAGTATCCTAAATTTCGGTCTATTTTATAATAATACATTCTCGTTTTTTTTTATTATTATACAAATAATAATTTTCAAATAATATTAAACAATAAAACATTGGAAACTTAGCCAATAAACTTTTTAATTTTCTAAAACAGTTGTACAACTCTTTTAGAAAATAGCAATTTTATCAAACAACATATTTTAAATTGATATAACTTTTTTATTGTATTATAATGGCCTTTATGTTGCTCCACAATCGCCTCCTTCTTTCGATGTTAGTCCCATAATAATAGTCTGCATAAACAGAAAGACAGACAGACAAAAATGTTAAAATTATTTGTATTTTGCTATGGTGTATATAACTATATACACTTGATAAAGCACAGTTATATTGATATCAAAGAGATATCTTTTATTTTTATGAATAGATATAGGTAAACAGTATTTTTTTTCAGCTTTACGCTATTGCAAGCAAAGCCTATATGCAAGCATATCTACAGCAAAGAATGCAGACGGAATCTAGTATTAAGACACTGCTTTCCGCGCAATTTTAGAGGCATTGTGTATTTAGTGGCGGAATCAACTCTGCGCTATGCCTTGACACCACAGTAAAGAAAATTAATATATATGTTAACGAATGGTTGCCAGAATCCAATAGTGAAAACCGCATTTACATCGGTTAAGCTATTCTGAGATTAGCGATAACAAACACACAGACAAACAAACAGAAATTTTAAAAATCATTGTTTTATGTTCTACTACATTAATAAAGATCCTCAAAATATATTTTTTTAAACATCTTCCAAGTACAGACTATAGAATAAGTATAGATTTTATTTGCAAACGAACGAAATTGTGACTTATAATAATTTCAACTATTGTTTAACGAAAAATACCTCTATTGTCCCATTTGAAGGCGTCGCGTAAAATACTGAATTTACAATGAGATGTTGATAAAAGGATCTCAGCTTAATAATAGACCTATTTTGTAGGCTTGGCCTTATTTGAATTTGTATGCTATCTCAATAGAAGCCCGTGGAATTGAACGTAGCGGAAAATTGGAGATATTCTGAATTGTATTGACCATATAAAAATGAAATCGTTCGGATGGAAAATATTGATGGTATTTGACTATTTTGCTATTTGAGTTGAGCAATAACATTTTTTTTTATTTTTTTTTTTCATAAAATATATATTTAAAATGAAACTATATAAACGGATTAACTGCGTATATTTAGTATTTAGATTTTTTTTGAAATCCAACGTTTCGAACACTTTGCAGAAGTTGGTGGCCACGGGTAGATTGAGGTGGCATCCATCAGTCAGTTCACATATTTATTATATTAAGCTAACGTCAATGATTTCTTAATTGCCTCGCGTACTGCCCTGGATTCTTGCAGATGGGTTGACTGTAAATAGCCCTTTGGTATGGTGTGTTGGATACTTTAAAGATTTTTAAAGTAGAAAATTTCCAACCGTCCTCTCTATTGGAAGTGGGATGTTTTTGTATTTCAATAGCCTCGCTGATTATTCTATACTAGCGGCTCGCCCACGGCTTCGCCCGCGTAAAATACATGATTATTGATTTAATAAGCAGAATTGATTGACAACTATAATGACTTTAGAATATGATTTTTTACGACATTATCGTCAAAGAATTTTTGATTGTTTTAAATAAAAAAATACGACCATTGTTGATATTTGATATTTATAAAATATACATAAAGCTAATTATTTATTACATGTATATATTTTTGTAACTTTGTGTTCTTTTTACCTATATAATATACTCTGTTAAATGTGCTGATGTCAGTGAATAATTTAATTTACTCATTCAGAAACAGCCTTAAATGTTAAATTATTGATTTGAAGGAAACATTAAATTATTAAGTGACATCAGCACATTTAACAGAGCTTTAAAAAACATAACATAGGTAAAAAGAACGTAATTTTACAAATATATATACATATAATAAATAATTAGCTTTATGTATATTTTATGAATATCAAATATCAACATTGGTCATATTTTTTTGTTCGAAACAATCAAAAATTCTTATAGAAGTTACGATAATGTCGTAAAAAAAATCATATTAGAATATTACAGATTAAAGTAATAAAAAAATAATATTAGAAATCATTATAGTTGTCAATAATCATGTATTTTAAGCAGGCAAAGCCGTGGGCGGGCCGCTAGTATTATATAATAGAAGAGATTATTATATAGAGGATTTGAGATTTATTAAACCTGATGTAATGGATGTGTTTATCCGCAGTGTGCTCACACACAGCTCAGTCAGTCTGTCAGCTGTGATATGAAGAATAGGCATGCCCATTCTTGTTATCGGAGATGTGTTCCTTTACCCTAACACCGATGCTTCTCTTTGTTTGACTGATGTATGATAAGCCACAGTCACGATCTAGTTTGTATACAAGCGTATACACTATAAAAAATATTACTTTTGATTGGTCTCAAGAATTGGTGGCTCACTGTCATTTCAGAGTTTGAATATAATTTAGTATAGTTTTACCCCCTCACCTATGATAAAAGTGCTATTTGCCTTTCTACTATGGGTGCTTGTTGGCGTCGGGAACTAGCAGCTTTTTGGAGCTGGCAGGATTTTCGAATTCGCAATGGAGTCATACATTTAATTAAATTAAAATTTAACATTTCTCCCAAGATAGTAAATCTTAATTATAGAAATTTCGATAGACGGGTCGCCGTCTATCGAAATTTTTAGAGGTGTTGTAGATATTGCGTGTTGCATATCTGATCCAACAACACAATTTGTCTTGTTACCAGAGGCAGAGCGAGGATGTGAAAACAATTCATTGCCTCAAGTGGAAATCGAATCCGCACTTATACATTTAATTCAATTAAAATTTAACAAGATAGTAAATCTTAATTATAGAAATTTCGATAGACGGATCACCGTCTATCGAAATTTCTGGAGGTGTTGTAGCTAATATTATTACAGGGAACGATAGGAACGATGAAAATGGTTGTCCCATATAAGCCACTGAGGTCCTTGTAGGATTAAAGCTATAGTTTGACTAAAATTTGCTGAAACTGCCGGCTAAGCCAGGGTGAGCTAAGTATCTCAGGTAAATCAGTGTAGAAAGAGTTATTATATTAGTTATATAGACACTAACACGAATATAGACGCTATAATTGTGAATGTTGTCAATAAAAATATTTTTTATTTTTTTATTCTGTCCTGTCGTCCTGGTTATGTAAAGCACGGCATTGGATTCGATTTTGGTTCGGGTAGCGAGCCGAAGACAATATTTTATAAAAATCTATACATGGGCGAAAGGTTAGTAATAAATATATGTATCATTACATATATTTTAATTTGCTCGCTCTGCTAATGAGGCAAAGCACGGTATTGTATACGCCACCTAACATGCAATGCTTCAAGAATTCGGTGAAAAGTGAGGCATTTATCCCATGCATACACACACAACGGAACTGTCTTATTGGGGAACGGAGTGTGTTCACACTCATATATAACACTACGTCCCTGCTCAACTTGCTTTGTGCGGGATATAGCGTGAAAGTAAAAGAAAAAAATCATTAAATGACTGAACTGCTATCATCAATTTATCAATAAAATTTATTTTAATACTCTCTAATAAATGGTATATAGGTTAATGATAACCAATAATACGTTGGTCCAATATATATATTTTTTTTCAACTTCACACTGTATCTCGCATACAGCAGGGTAGGCAGAGAGAACCTAGGGTTAAGACAGTCCGTTCCTCATTTTCTGTCGAATTCTAGAGGCATTGCGTGTTGAGTGGCAGAACTCAGCGCCACGCTTTGCCTCGACACCAGAGCGAAGAAATGGAAATATAAATTTAAGTAAATATTTCATCTCCTCGAGTGGAGTGGGGATCGAACCCACGACCACTCGCTTTTACAGTCACACTTTGTGCCGTTGTCCCACGACTGGCCTCGTTATAATATATATAATAAATTATTTGATGTTCATTGATTTTATTACGATAGTTGTGATTAATGTTCAATAATGATATCGTTATAGTATAAATATAAGATTTTTTTTTCTTTGGATTAGGCTTAAATAAACTTACAAATCTTTTTAATTATTTTTTAATTTTTAGAAAATATTATGAACGGTTTTTATGTTCTTTATTGCTTGTTGTTAGTTTAAATGTTATATGGTTATTTTCTTTTTTTTACATTCACTACGTAAAAAAAGGAAAATAACCATAGGCAACGGATAATGCTAAGACATTCCGTTGTCCATTTCCCAAATCATTTTCAAGATATTGCGTGTTGCATATCTGATTCAACAACACAATTTGTCTTGTTACCAGAGGCAGAGCGAGGATGTGAAAACAATTCATTGCCTCAAGTGGAAATCGAATCCGCAACCGTCACGTTTACTATCATGTAGCTTTTATTTGACGGCTTTAATATATATTTTATAATATATATTTTACTTTAAATATTTCAAGAAAATCTATTACAATTTAATATTGCTCTCACATGCATTCCGATGGCTTCACTAAGGACTTCCCACAGGCTTATGACGCTTAGAGGCAATATCTTCCATCTGAGTATTTGATTTCTTTCACAGATTTATGATATAACTTTAAAGGCAGCAAAATTTTTTATTACCTTAAGTTTTTTTTAAATTGAAATTGGATTTTTAAGTTTGGAGTTGAATTGGATTAGCTTTTTTAACAATCATCAACATGTTTTGTATTTAATTTTTAATTGTGAATTATGTTAATATTAATTTTAAAGCATTTAAAGAATCAGAATTTGACACTTTAAGGCACCGTAGGACCATATTTTAAAAAATCTAATAATAATTTCATAGATTTTTAGGAAATGTATTTAACAAGATTATCTTTTCCGCGAGAAAGTATCTCTTAGAAAAATAAAAAATTCACGCATGCGAAATCGCGAGCAGTAAGGATATATTAGGATAATAGTTTAGATATCCCATAATATCCATCCGTTGCATTTCAATTTTGTCGAGAGCTCAGGGAAATGGAAGTCATAGGAATGTGTCAATATCTCGCCTAAGCGCAAATGAAATATAGAGTGAAAGCTACTGTAACGTGTCGAAATAATATAGCTTGGCTAGCTTGATTAAAATCACATGTGTTAAAGCATTATACTTGAAGATGCTGATGTGTATACAGATCTTTAATAATATACCTAGTGAAATTACCTATTAATAGGTTACTGCTATAGGATGCTAAAAAAATGTTTAATATCTGTCAATTACTTAAGTAAGTACAAATCAGAGTTCCCAGACGTCCCAGACGACATTGATAAAAAAATATATTAAAGCCTTTTTTTCTATGAGTATGCAGAGAAAATCTTGTGTTAAGACACTCCGTTCTCATTAAGATACATCCGTTTCACACATATTCGTATAGAGTGGCGGAACTCAACGCCGCGCTTTGCTTCCTTACAAGAGTGAAGAAATGAAAAAATCAATATTTATTTTCCTCGTGTGGGAATCCAACCCACAACCTGTCACATTTACAGTCGTACGCAATATATCTTAAACCGTAATTTCTTTAATGCATCTCCCGTGTACTTAAACAACATTGCCCAAGTTTAAAATTTTGACTGTCAAATAATATTTAGATAAGAAACTCGAAGTACCTTCATATTATGAGGAAATATAATTTACACAAAACACACAACATTATATGGAATTAGGCATTTCTTTGCAAAATTATATTTTTTTTTTGAGGTGCTCAACCTCTCAGTGGGTAGAATGAGGCTTTTATGAGACATATTCTGAATCTTATTATAAGGGTAGATATTACTACTTATAACAATATTTAACATAATGCCCTTTAAGGATAGTCTTCCATATATTATAAAAAAATATTAAAAAAATAACCTTTCATAGGTCCAGTTCCTAGTTAGTAGTAATGCTTATAATCATATAAATAAAATTAAATTAAATCAACTTCACGTTGTATCCCGCACACAGCAGGGTAGGCAGAGGAACCCAGTGTTTTAAGACACACCGTTGTTCCTCACTTTCTACCCAGTTCTGGAGGCATTGCGTGTTGAGTGGCGGAACGCTGCGCTTCGCGTCGACACCAGAGCGAAGAAATGAAAATATAAATGTAAATAAATATTTCATTTCTTCGAGTGGAGATCGAACCCACAACCAGTCGACTTGCAGCCACACTTTGTGTCCTGCGCCATGACTGATATCAATCATATAATCTCTATTATACAATACAATAATCAATTTAATACGTAACACTATAAAAAAACGGAGACTGAAGACAGAGTGTATCATCACAAAATGTAGGGATAACAGTTAAAAATAAATAAAATATATAGCATGGCTTCTGCTAGCATTATAATAGTGTTACATCGCCCTTATTACTGCAGGATACATTCCGTCCTTCCCAGGGATCGCATACGAGGCAAATATGTAAAATTTGCCTCTGAAACCTTGTTTTAAAAACACAAGGATTTTTGATATTTTGTATGTTACCTGTTATGGTATAGAATATTATGGGCAAGATTCTTGGTCAATATTTTTTAATAACAATTAATAGTTATATAGCAGGGTGGGCAGAGGGAAGCTGGTGTGTTTTTTTAGCTTCGCGCTGAAAACCAGGGAACCTATTGTTAGGACATTTCGTTTCCATTAAGATACTCCAGTTACGCACCTTCCACGTTTTATCATTTCATACGTTGAGTGGCGGAACTCTATGCCGCGCTTTGTCTCTAAGTCTAGAGTTAAACCACTTTATTCTCTATTTTCGGAATTAATCTAAACTCAACTCAACGTCACACTTTGTCTTCTAGAGCAAGGAAACGGAAATAAATAATTATTCCATATGGGGAATGAATCCACAACTATCAGACTTACAGTCAGGAGCTGTCTTAATGTGCAACGATTTTATGAATGTTATTTGTATATACGCAGAGTGGTGCATTGATAAAAATTGTAACATTAGGTGCCCTCTGACTATACTGCTATGCGGGAAAGAGCGTAAAGCTAAAAATAAATTAAATCAACGGGAAATAGCGTAAGCGTAAGCCAAAAATAAATTAAATCAACTTCATGCTGTATTCCGGAAACAGAAGGGTAAGCAGAGGGAACCTAGTATTAAAACACGCCGTTCCCTTCTTTCTACATATTTTTCCCAGCGTGTAGAGTGGTGGATCTCAACGCCGGATCTTTTGAATTGGTGCCAGAGGTGAAAATATTAATAAATAGTAATTCATGCCCTCGAGTGGGGGTCGAACCCTCAACAGTCACACCACGACGGCCTCTATAGCGTAAAGCTGCTAATATATAATATAAAATAAGTAAGAATTTAATTATACATTACTTAGATGACTACTTACTGACTATTAAGTTATTTGTTATATTTTATAAAATATTTTTACTTAAATAAAGAGAGCTCCATAGAGTAAATTTAAATTTATAATCCTTTTACATCTCTTAACTGATCTCACATCTAGTCCTAAAGGTCCGGTCCTGAATATTCATATAAGATGGTAATAAATAAATGCTTGTGTACGGTCAGCAAAATACATTGTTGATTATAATATCAAAATAATATTTGAAATTTGTATCTACGTGAGGCGTCGAGTTCCGCCACTTAACAAGGAATTTCATAAAGGACAATTGCCCATTTTTATATAGGAATACGTATAAACTTGCGTCATTCCAAATCTACTCTCAACAACTACAATTTTTATTAGACTTTTAATTACTTACAAGGTTTGAACATAGTTTAACCCCATTTTTTAAATGTTTTAAAAAGTTCAAGTACGCCTGATCACGTTTTTTAGCAATATTTAATTACTGTGAATTACTATACTGTTTATTATTTATGTAGAAACGAGTCTCAGTCCCCATTTAAGAAGGGAACTGCACAGCATACAGAAACACTCCCTTACCATAAAGACTCAAAATTTCGACAAAGCACTTCGAAGTCACTATCGTTATCATTATCTATGCAAGAGTCATTATATCAACACTTTCAATACTAATAATATTATACTATTGAACTTGACTAATAATTCATTAAAAATAATAGAGTGACTCAAATGATCGACCGATAAAAACATGGATAGATTGACATTGACACTTGGTAGTTTTAAATTTCGGTGTTCCATTATGCTATTTTGAATAAAACGAAATAAATCAGCTTCGCGCTGTATCCCGCATTTAGTAGGGTAGGGAACCTAGTAAAAAGACACTCCGTTCTCCACTTTCCGTCGAATTTTTCAAAGTATTGCGTGTTGAGTGGCGTTTAGACTGTATCTAAAGCAAGATTTTTCGATCATTCTCATTTTGTGAAAGTTAGTATTAGGTCCTTACATATGGAACTGGCGTTTTGTCGTAATGGCCACTTTATTCACATTTTTTTTCCTCTTTGGTTAGGAATTACAAATTTTTTTTGCGTCACTCAGCTTATAAAATGGAAAACTTCAAATATTGCGTTATTTACAAGTACGACTTCCACCGTGGCACCAGTGCTGGGGAAACGGCTCGAAGCCCTAATGATGTTTATGGTGGTAGCGGATCCAGCGCAACCACGTCTGAGTTAGCTATAGGCTGCGGCGTTAGTGATAAGACTGTTTGAATGCACTTAAAGCAAGTTGGAAATTAAAATATTTGAGGGGTGGGTACCTCACGAAATGCGTGAAGCAAACCAGCAAACGTGCGTCGACTGCTACGTTACATTACTTAACAATAATGGAAGGTGTTTTTATCGAAGAATTACCTATGATGAAAAGTGGTATCGCTACGATAAAAAAAATGGAAGTGCTCATCGCAATGGCTGGACTCTGGTAAGCCAGCCAAATCCAATCCCAAGTGAAAATTGGCCCAAAAGTTATTTGTGAGAATTTGGTTTCATTACGGTTTCCTTAAATCTGGTCGGACGATTACAGTAGATGTCTATTGTCAGCAATTGCAAACCATGATGGAAAAGCTAGCGGCTAAATGACCGAGGATGGGCAATGGCTCTACGCTAATGCTGCTTGAAGACTACGACTATTTTTTTCTTTATCTATGAATCTTAAACATATTGTTTTTTTCTGCTTCATGCTGTATCCCGCAAATAGCAGAGTAGACAGAGGAAGCCTTGTGTTAATGCACTCCGCTCCTCAATTTCCACCGAATTCTGAAGGCATTACGTGTTGGGAGGCGGAAATCAATGCCACACTTTGCCTCGACACTAGTACTAAACCTCAAATGAAATTATTTAATATTTAATTTCCTTTGGTGTGACTCAGACTCACAACCTGTCGCGTTTACACGCTTGTGTCCCTGTGTCACGACTGGTATCTGGAGATATAATAACCTTTCCAACTCTAGCAATCTCAAACAAAAATCGAATTGAACGCTCTTTATATAATTAAAAAATTTAAACAATCCAAGAAATTTTACGCTTTTGTTATTATATTTTTTTTACATTCTTTATAGTTAGTATTGTTTGTATTGTGACCATAAAGTCTTATTAGCACTAATAGTGCTAAATCAATATCAAACACTCTACACTAAAGTCTAAAATGTAATATATTGCTTACTCCTTTTTTTTGTTAACTGTACAAACAATGATCCCTGTGCGAGCATTAGAAACGATATTAACATAGAATTTGGTTGCTTTTACTTTGAGAGTGTTAACTCAGACGAAACTTCTGAATATGACATTTGAAGGACAGCTTGTTACTCCAGTTAAGAATGACGAAAAGTTCAAGGATAGTGGTAATATAATATAAAATTATAAA
>JAATLQ010037905.1:0-68736 GCA_013421005.1 Heliconius erato x Heliconius himera | reverse complement strand
TTTAGTTAAGGAATAACAGGACTCTTTTACGGACATCACATGAGTCTAGTTTTATGTAATAATTATTTTGATTTTAAAAATTACTAATTAAGATAATGTATTTCAAATTGTATAATTTACATATTATGACATGTGAATACATCTAATTTAATAGTTTTTGTAAATATCCTCACTTGTACTAAAAATATAATTATATTTTGTAACTGTTGGCACAAAACTAAAGCTATGTAAATTAGGACGTTTAAAAATTGTGAACTATTCTTAAATCGCGAGGGACTCGCGATCAGCAGGATGGCCAAGCTGTTAGCATAAGTTACTTATAATGTAGTAATAGGTGTCACTGTAATTATAAGTACGTCATTTGATATTGTTTCCATTATCGATTGTATTAAGTGGCGGTAGTGTGCTGCGTCTTTTCCGGTGGATTTCCAATATAAGCACAAACGACACGGCACTCTTGTTCATTACGTTCTAAGATATTGTCAAGACAACTTGTCATTACAATTCATATTTCAATATTGTGACTACGAGAGTATATGTGTATATAACAAGTGTAAATAAATTTATTGTAAAAGCTGGATTTCGTGTCTGATTGGTTGGTTCGCCTAACATATATAATATTAGATACGTATAAACATATTTTTAAATATGATCGTCCTTTATAATTTAGTTATTTTTTTTCTACATTTCCAAATTAAATAAAAATATAAATATAATATCTTCCTTTCTTCGTTTTGGTGTCGAGGCTAAGCGCGGCTTTGAGGTCTATCACTCAATACATTGCAAAGCATTCAAAATTCGGCAGAAAGTGTGGAACGGAAGTGTCTTAAATGGAACATAGTGTGGTAGCAGGTGTACCCTCTCAAAAAAATAATTTTACATCTAGTAAACCGTACTTTGATTTTGTCAAGAAAAATTATTAAAAAATGATTTTATAATTTTGAAGTCGGTGCCAAGTGAAACAAACAGGCTTTACTTTGACATTGTAGTAAGGTAGTATAATAAATAAAATCTATTTTTAGCTAATGCTACACAGCTAAAAATAGATTTTATTCTTTAATTTTTATCCATCGCATCCATCAAAGGTACCGATGGATTTTGTCCTGCTAAAAACTGTTGTAAGCTGCTGTAAACTTTTTCAAAAAAGAAAAAAAAGCAATAAATAATATTGGCATTTGCTGAATTTTCTTTTTAACCGACTTCTGTAAGAAATAAGGAAAAGAGTCTCTTAATGGTAGGTTCCCTTTGCCTACCCTGCTATATACGCACAGCGTGGGGCTGATTTTATGAATATTCTGTTCTATATAATAAAGAATATTATAAACTTACAGTTATTACTAAAGCTAGTAGCTAAGTGCTATAAGGCGTTAAATTTTCAATGGAAATACGACCATTATCTGTCATTAAACTTAGACATTTAAGCAGAGCGAAGGCAAATTATAACTTGGTTTTGCCTTTTGTATCAAATCGTTTGTGTCTCTTACTACGAAAAGTTCTCAAGTAAAATAAAACATTATATAAATATATATAATATATAAAAAAATCCAATTTGTGCAGGTTCACGCTGTATCCCGCATATAACAGGGCAGACAGAGAAAATTTTAGTGTTAGGAAGTTCCCCAGTTTGCGCTGACGCAGCTCTATGCCTTGATACCAGAGCGATAAAATGAAAAATATTAATAAATAATTAATTGTTGTAAATACAGAGACAGCTTTGTTTACCAGAGCACAATGATAATTTTGAATTAATATACCCTGCTCTTCTTTTTGAGATTTCCATATTAGATATTTGAGGCCATTAGTGGCGCAGGGGCATAAGCGTGTAACGCGACGGTTGTGGGTTCGATCGCCATATATGTATGTATGTTAATGTTTTTATTTCTTCGCTCTTGACACCAAGGCAAGAGCGTGGCGTTGAGCACCGCCACTCAATACGCAATGCCTCGAAAATTGGCCGGAAAGTGGAGAACGGAGTGTAGTGCGTAGTTAACACTAGGTCCCCTCTGGCTACATGCTGTTACATGCGAGATAGTGTTAAACTGAAAAAAAAATGTTAGACATATATACATTGACTAGATTGCCTTCTATAATATCCAAGTAGTATTAAACTATATTACATTCACAACATTTCAGACACTAATACAGTTAATGATGATAAAAGAAACGTTGAGAAACGTCAACAGGTGCTCCAGATCATTGGAGGAAATTAAAAAAAAAATCCAAAGCGTCTAAATTATATATGGCCATCTTAGCGAGAGTCATCAGTCAACCTCGAGTGTTTTATTACAGTCAAAGAAGCTCCGCTCCGTCTCGTCTCTTAATTATTTTTATCCATTTTGTTAGAAAAAACACCGTGTTTAAGCGTCAGATTTTGTGATAAATTTAGCAGCCCCTCTCAGTCTTTGTGACTACTAAAAAAGGCGAACTCTATAATTAACGCCTGTCTTTGCCCATAAAAAGTACATATTTTCAAGGGTGAAAAAGTGATCTCGTTTACTTTGACATTTGGGGATATTTATAGATTGATTTTTCTCTGTAGTTTAGTAGCGTATAGATTTTTGAACTGTTCTAACATTTATCTTCTGATTTTTTTTATTTCAACCAGTGTAGTTTATAGTGCGATATATTTAATAATTGTAAATTATTGCGTGTTGAGTGGCAGAACTCAACGCCGCGTTTAACCTCGACACCAGAGCGAAGAAATAGAAATATAAATTTAACTAAATATTTCATCTCCTCGAGTGGGGATCGAACCCAGAACCAGTAGGTTTTACAGTCACACTTTGTGCCGTTGCACGACTGGCTTCATTTAAATTAATCATAATAATATTACATTATCACTTCCGTTAACAAGTTGTCACATGTGTTTTTGACTATTCATTGAATGTGATTAAACCAATATTATAGTTAGGTATGTATATCTATATATGAAATTTAAAAATTTTAGCAGAATATATACCCAGAGTGTATAAATTAATGTAAAAAATATGAATTAAAACGGGCAGCAATCGTCTGCAAACACGTCAGGTTGTAGGTTCTACTCCCATTCGAGAAAATAAAATATTTAATAATTTAATTTTCTCGCTCAGGTAACGAAATAAAGCACGGCGTTAAGTGTCGCCAATCAATTTCAAATAAAAAAATGTTAAATTTTCACATTCTACCCAAATTAGATATATTGCGTGTAGAGTGGCGAAACTCAACGCTCAACGAAAGCAAGAAAATGAAAATAATTTATTACCCCTACTACTATTATTTATGGGATATAATTCACAATCATCGCATTTTCAATTAGATATTACAAAATAACAGTAGGTTCTCTACCTACCTGTTTTGCAAAAAAATCGTGATACAGATTTTTTTCCAGAAATGAAAATTATTCTTATACTTCTTTATGAGTAACGTTAAAAATTAGCTTTACGCTGTATCCCGCAGACAGCAGGTTAGGCAGAGGGAACCTAGTGTTAAGACACTCCGTTCCCCACGTCCCGCCGAGTTTTGGAGGCATTGCGTGTTGAGTGGTGGAACGCAACGCCGCGCTTTGCCTCGAAACCAGAGCGAAGAAATGAAAATATAAATGTAAGTAAATATTTCATTTCTTCGAGTGGGTATCGAATCGACAGCCACTCAATTTTACAGTCACACTTTGTGCCCCTGCGCCACGACTGGCCTCTGGAGTAAACGATAAGCGTATATTTTTTAAGAAATCTCTAGAAATTTAATTAATAATTTTGAAGGAATATCTGTGCAAAGCTAAAGTCAGCGGCTATTATATAACATCAAAACTAAAGTAAGCAATCCACAAACAGAGGAAAGGGTCAGATATCTATTCTAACAATACGTTTCGTAAATTGGGCCTCTGAATCAAATAATTCAAATCCCGTAAAGGTTTCCTGCCACCTGGGCACGTAGTAACAAGTATTGGAGGTCGGCTTTTCGATTATAACACTAATAAATTAGCCAATGGCCGTTTCCATATATACATATACTAGTGGGCACGCGCAGCTTCGCCCGCTGATTTGCATTCTTAGGGGTGAATTCTAAAAAAACACGAAACACGTGTTTAATAAAATATTTTTAACAGTCTGAATTTTTTTTTATAAAAATCGGTGGCAATTTAAAGATTTTTTCATATAAACTTTCAACCCCTTATTTGAATCCTTAGGGGGTGAATTCTAAAAAACCATGAAACACGTGTTCAATGAAATATTTTTAAGAGGCTGAATTTCAAATTTTATAAAAATTGGTGCCGATTTAAAAAAAAATAATATAAATTTTCAACCCCTATTTCATCCCTTTAGGGTTAAAATTGTTCAAAATCCGTTCTTAGTGGATGTCCAGATTATAAAAATAAACATCTGTCCAAATTTTACGTTTCTACGCACAGCGTCTTACCTCAGTCACTCAGGTACGTGTCCTTTTATATATATAGATAATAATTTTATATAAATATTACACAAACCACGATTACCCTAGTGGTGGCGTAAGGGCACAAGCGTGTGACTGTAAATGTGACAGGTTGTGGGTTCGATTCCCATTCGAGGAAATTAAATATTTAATATTTTATTACATTTTTTCGTTCTGGTGTCGAGGGAAAAGTGGGGCGTTAATTTCCGCCACTCAAAACGCAATGCCTCTGTAATTCGGCGGAAAGTGAAGAGCGGAGTGATTTAACACTACGCGCTCTCTGCTTACCCAACTACATACAGTGTTAAAATTAAAAATAGAATTGAAATAACATTTAACATTGTAATAACATTGTGCACTGCAAACATATAAAACACGAACGCATTTAATAAATAATCATATAGGACCTAAATGTCAACCCGACGTATGGTTAATCACTAGTGAATAATATAATGGTTTTAAAGTTATTTTTAATATTGTTTTATCTTGTTTAAAATAAAAAAGGGAACCTAGTGTTAAGATACCCCGTTCCCTAATTTCTGCCGAATTCTGGAGGCATTGCGTGTTGAGTGGCAGAACTCAACGCCGCGCTTAACCTCGACACCAGAGCGAAGAAATGGAAATATAAATTTAAGTAAATATTTCATCTCCTCGAGTGGGGATCGAACCCCCAACCAGTCGGTTTTACAGTCACACCTCGTGCCGCTGCGCCACGACTGGCCTCATTTAAATAATATTATATATTTTACTTTGCTTAGATATCTGAAGATGGAGATATTGGAAACATACTACAGTGTTATTAAGGTATAAATAATAAGTAGGAGTTTCAAAGAGATTCAAAAAAGATTATTTCTATCTTTTTTGAATCTGAAACAGTTGTTTGAAATAAATAAATGTACGCATACCAACTAGTGTAATTAAATTTAGTCTCTATTTCAAATTTAATTACAAAACGCCAACGCAAAACGCAAAAATATCCATCGAAAGCTTAATAAAATTATTACTATATTATCTAATTTTGATCTCTTAATTAAATTAAGCTTAATATTTTTACGAGAACAAAAACGGTCCTTTGATAATACCTAAATGTTCCCGCATTTCAATACTTAGCTTAATTAAATCTAAAATCGTTGTTTAATTTAATATCCTTATAAAATTCGGGTCACGGAGACTTATAGCGGCCACACCTCGCGAATCCACCGATATCGCTCGAAGAATGGCGGTCATTATGGCGACTCCCTTTATTTCACGCCCCAGGATATTACATCCGGCCATGCCATACTGAAATATTATCATTTTATCGTGATAATAAAATTAATAGGAGCTTTACCGCATTAGCCGACGACGAAATTGATGGTCCACTGTATCTTGGATAGAAAAAATGCAATCCCGAACAAATATTGTTTTCTTATCTTGACCTATATAGTGTTACTTAAGCAAGTCATCTAGGTCACTGGCTTTTGGCTTGGTTTTTCTTTTTTAAATAGCGATTAGTATAGGCAAGTGAGATGAGAGTCAAATCTGTTTGGAGTTATGTCCAATAATGTCTTTTGAAATAATAATAATATTTAAAAATATTGTTTTGTTTTTTTGTTTAATTCAATTACAGCTGACTAAATAGTGTGATGGTTTTCAAATTGTTTCGATTTAAATTAAACTAAACTATTAATATTTATAAAAATAGTAGAGATCTATTCGAAACGTCGCTCGCTTAAAATGCTTAAAATAGAGCCAAATTATCAAAAAACCTCACATAAATAATAAGCTCGTAAAATTTACTGTAAAGTTTTATCGAAATCTGTTTAGTCGTTTTTGTGTGTAAGTGGAACACACGTTCTTACAAACTTTCATATTTATAATATTAATAAGATAAAATTAGTATATAAGTTAAAATGTTTGCAAATTTAAATGATAAAACAGATATTACGTGTTGTCCATATTATATAATTGCTACTGGAAATAGATAGATTTCTTAAACAAGACACGCTCGTAGCCAAACGTGGTTTAAATTTTATATGGGAATTCACGTTGCACAAGCTTACAGTGTAATTGAAATTTATAAGATAACTGGATTTTATCAGAAAGACGGTAAACCTAAGGTGAAGCCAATAATATTCTTATGCGAGCAGCAGATTTCACTTTACGGTGACTCTGCATAAAAAAAATATTATTAAGAAGATTTTTTTAAATTGTTTTTAATTACTTATAAATTTTTAATAAAAAAATGACTTTTCTGAAAAAAAATCCCATTAAAAATATAAAAGTGAAGTAAGAGCCAAGTTTAGTGTTGAGTAATGCGTCGTTATTGGCTTCATCGACAAAAGAATTTGAGATCTATATGGGTGCCGAATTCTGTGTTCACTCGGAATAAAATTCAAGCTTAAAATTTCATTCGTCAAATTTTTACCTATAAGGTTTATTATATTTGTAGTGTAAGCACAGTACCAGCTTGAATCGGACTTATAGGTACTATAAACCCAGCTCAACTATTATGAACTGATTTATTTTATTTGATGGTAAAAAATAGCCAATTAAAATTTTCATCTTGAATTATATTCAGAGTTAACTCAGGATTCGGAAAATATGATATTTTCTATTTATTTATATTATATATTTCTTAAGGTTAGGTAAAGCGGAGATGGCTACAAGGAAACAATATATATTTTTATTAAAAAATCTCAACCTGTAAGCAATAAGAAATGTAATGCATTCACCGAACTGCTCAATCGTCAGCTAAATTCATTATTCGAGTATTAAACTTGACAACTGTGGTGTTAATATCTTTACACTTGGCCGACGCTGGTGTTTAGGGGTACATTTGAATTTATTTGAGTTTCAAATGTTTGACATTTGAAATTGAGTTATTTCTATTCAAATTTTACGTATCATTTTATTTGAAAGTCAAGAAGCGTAAAAATGATAACTGGTTATATAAAAAAGATGTAGTACTGTGTATGCTTTCCCTGATAAGATTCCTCAATATAATATACTGTTTTTTCACTTCGCTGTGGCCATTCGTAGCGCAGCGGCACGAAGTGTGACTGTAAAACCGACTGGTTGTGGGTTCGATCCTCACTCGAGGAGTTGAAATATTTACTTAAATGTTTATTTTCATTTCTTCTCTCTGGTGTCCAGGCTAAGCGCGGCGTTGAGTTTTGCCACTCAACACGCAATGCCTCCAGAATTCAGCAGAAAGTGGGGAACGGAGTGTCTTAACACTAGGTTCCCTCTGGCTACCCTGCTGTGAGCGAGATACAGCGTGAAGTTGATTTTGATTCACTTCTTCGTGAGACATATGGATGAACATTATATAATGTATAATTAATAACGATATGATAAGATGAAATTTGATTTTACTCTCTTTTTTCTCTCTCTCTCCTTCAAATATACTGAAGATACATAAAGAACACTATAATAATATTTTATCCACAAAGTGAAAACTATTAAATAAGTGACTTCTCTCCCTCGCCGTTACAAAATAATTTAAAAGTTAAGAACTTAAATGAATTCATAACTTTATAGTAGTATTATAAAGCAGTTGAAGATGTTTGCAAATTGTCACATTTTAAAGTAATTTGTTAGTGATTTTGTAGTGCTTGGAGTCATTTGCCTAATTTTGTTTTATTACTTTTACTAGCGATCTGCTCGCGGCTTCGCCCGCGAAGTCACGTAACCGTTCATATTTATATATGCAATAGAAACTCAAAGCGCGGCGTTGAGTTCCGCTATTGAGTGACGGAACACAATGCCTCCCGAAATTGCAGGAAAGTGGAGTTTCTTAACACTAAATTCAAATTCAAATAATTTTATTCAAAATAAGAAGTTACATGCTTCATTTTTTGGACGTCAAATAATTTACCACCAGTTCACTAAAGTTAATGTTTCAGACCTGAGAAGAACCGGCGCAAGAAACTCAGCGGGACCTATTTTTTTTAAATAAATTTATACAAATACATATTTAAATATCTGTGACAATGATACTTTTGAAACCGACTGGAGCGAGCATTTCATTCCCAAGGCGTGTTATCATTTACAAAATCATTAATTTGGTAATAACCTTTAACACACAACGGTCTTTTCATAATTTTTTTAAATCGTGATATAGAAAATTCTCTGTCGTTTTATGGGATCCTATTGTAAAAGCGTGTACATTGTCCCATAAAAGAATTACGAATTCGATGCAACCGAGTTACAGGTGCACCAAGATTATGCCTATTTCTAGTGTTAATATTATGAAAATCACCAATTTTGGTAAAATTATTAATGTTTTTCTTAACATACATAACATTTTCAAAAATATATTGAGATGCAACTGTCAATATATTAATTTCTTTAAACTTTTGCCTTAAGGAGTCTTTAGGGCCTAAGTTATAGATTGTACGAATAGCTCGCTTCTGCAGGACAAATATCGGTTGAATACCGGCTGCATTACCCCAAAGTAAAATCCCATAGGACATAATACTATGGAAGTAACTGAAGTAAACAAGTCGAGCCGTTTCTACGTCAGTTAGTGATTTAATTTTTTTGACCGCGAAAGCTGCAGAGCTAAGTCTATTCGCCAATCCATGAATATGGGGTCCCCACTGTAATTTGGAGTCTATGGTGATACCGAGAAATACCGTAGAATCGACAGGATCTACGGGTTCACCATTCAAGAGTACATCGGCTTTAACAACTTTCGTGTTAGGTGTTCTAAAAAATAATACATTTAGTTTTTTTTACTATTCAATAGTCAGTTTTTAACACTGAACCAATGTACTACTTTCGAGAGAGCATTGTTTACATCGTCATATACGATTTGTCGTCTTTTTGTGTCATCAGCAAACGATACTATCTCATGATCCTTTTCAACTAGATATGGTAAATCATTTATATATATTAAAAAGAGAAAAGGAATAGACCCTTGTGGGACCCCCATGCTGATAACCGAACCAGGAGATTTCTTGCCATTCACATCAATCCTCTGAACTCTGTCAGCTAAATAAGAGGTCAGAAGGTTGAGCACGTTCTCTTATGCCGTAGTAGTGTAGCTTCATGAAACTAGTTTCCCTCTTGCTGTGTGCTACAGCGTGAAGCTGATTTAAATAGAAACTCAAACTTGGCTTCACTCGCTTAAACTTATTTTATATAATAGTAAATAATATAATAGTAAATAATAATTAATTTATGATCATAAAAAAATCTGAGGCCAGTCGTGGCGCAGCGGCATAAAGTGTGACTGTAAAACCTACTGGTGGTGGGTTCGATCCCCACTCGAGGACATGAAATATTTACTTAAATTAATATTTCCATTTCTTCGCTCTGGTGTTAAGGCAAAGCGCGGCGTTGAGTTCTGCCACTTTACACGCAATGCCTCCAGAATTCGGTAGAAAGTGAGAAACGGAGTGTCTTACACTAGGTTCCCTCTGCCTACCCTACTGTGCGCGGGATACAGCGTGAAGCAGCGTAATTTTTATAATAAAATAAATTAGAATTAAATTTTTCTATTAAACTCATATAGCACAAGTCCTCATTACTTTAGACACTTACTTACGGTCATCGATTCAGAATACTAAGAAAATAAAAATCAGGAGAAGCTATCGATTTTATAATATTCACTCAGCTAATTGAATTGAAATCGGGAAAGTTGTGGTCGGACGTTAAACAAAAGATAAATTACCTCGTTTCACGCTTAACGCTAGTAAATTATCATCTAAGCTATAAGCCGTAAATTATCGGGGCTGTTCTTTCGATAATTACCCGTAACACTTCCTTTGGGAAGTTGAATTCTGTTGTTCTTTTAATCAAGTAGATATATTAAAGCAAACTGCTTGGTTTTTTTACAGCAAATCATAAGGTAGGCAGAGGGAACCTTGGAACCTATTGTATAAATTCCATTTCTGTTGAGACATTCCGTTCTAGTGGAAGTTTATGCTGCGCCTTGACTTGTTGTCAGAGTGAAAATGGAAATTTAAAATATTTAATTTCCTCAAGTGTCTGAAACTAAGCAAAGGCATAAGGGCGCGACTGAAGTTTACAGTCGCGCCCTTATGCCTTTGCTTAGTAAAGATCGTTTCAAATTCTACACTAAATATATCTTGAAGGCAGTTTCGAATTTTTCGCGTTACAATGTCTCTTTTCTTGTGTTTCAGAAAGTGAACCAAATACTCCAATACTATATAAATGCATTGAAAATATGGAAATTCACTAGCTGGTGTACCCACGACAGTACTATATGGATACGAATCCACTATTATAATTGGTAAGCTAATAGTAGTACCTACTACAAGTACACTATTGGGTTCATTTTCTGCTAACTTCTATCCACTTAGAAATAATTGATGTAGAGTGGTGGAACCCAATTAGGTGCTTTATCATCACTAATATGGAGATGTATCTAATTGATAACGATTGACCGGCACCGACACGCAACACGCAATCTTTATAAATAGGCGAAATGCTTAAAGTAATTTATTTCTAAAAAAAAATCAGCTTCACGCTGTATCCCGCACACAGCAGGGTAGGCAGAGGGAACCTAGTGTTAAGACACTCCGTTCCCCACTTTCTGCCGAGTTCTGGAGGCATTGCCTGTTAAGTGGCAGAACTCAACGCCGCGCTTAGCCTCGACACCAGAGCTAAGAAATGAAAATAAAAATGTAAGTAAATATTTCATTTCGTGTTTCATAAGTCACACTTTTTTCCCCTGCGCCACGACTGGCCACCTATTTCTACTTGCTTAAAAAACTTTACTTATGTTTATAAAAGTTTCACCGAAAATGTTAAAAATAATATGATTTCCTAATAATAATATGATTTGTTTATATTATATGTTTATCTGTATAAATGTACATAGCCATTTCTTTGAATAATAGATGTTTCTCAAATAAGGCTTCTTAACTATATAACAATTTAAATACAACTTCACGTTCAGAAAACAATCACCGTCGTATGTCTTTTATAGGTACAATCTGTGAATACTGAAGTACCTATAGTATATACACAGGCTGGAAGTGTCAGCGCTGCTTTTACGGAAACAGCATATAGGGTAAAATATTTCAAACCCATATCTAAAAAAAATAATCAACAACCAATACCTCAACAGTTTAGACGTAGGATTTTTTTAGGTAGGTACCTCAACAGTTAAGACGTAGGATTTTTTTTCACTTTACGATGTTTCCCCATACCTGTATTTCGTGTGACGCAGTTACGCATAGATACTAATAACTTAAACACAAACTACTACAAAAATACTACTAAAGGTAAATCAACTTTGAATTTTGCCGCCAATACCTACGACTCGATTTCGGAATGAGGCGTATGCGACGGTTTTCCTTTGATAGGTTTATATATGTGCGTGCGTCGTTCTTGACAAATGTCATTTTATATTACAACAATAATTTTATTATTATTTATTTTGTTTAAAAAAAACACTTTTTAATTTTTAGGATTATTTTTTTAATTGTATTAGGCTTTTATAGAGTACTTAAAACTGTAGTTTCATTTAAAGTGGTGCTGACACTTCCATCCTGTATACATCCCTATCCAATATAATAATATGAGATCGTCATAAGAAATTTCCCAGGCTACATTCAAGATATATGCGAAGCAATAAGGTCAAATACTCTATATTCGGCCAGCAACACCTGCGCGGCTCTATGATTCTAAATATCTGGCAATAAGAATTTTATTTAGCTTTGCTTTGTATTGGGTAACCTCTGATCACATCTGATTGTATTTTTTATAATAAATTATATGTTGTTTGGTAAATTAGATTTTGTGTTACACGAATAAAAAAAAAAAAAAATTTTTTAGCTTCATGCTGTATTCAGCACGAATAGCAGAGTAGACAGAGGGAACCTAGGAACCTGTTAAAACACTCGGTTCCCATTAAGGCACTTCCGTTCTCTACATTCCGATAAATTCTGGAGGCATTGCGTAATGAGTGGCGAGAACTCAACACTGCGCTTTTTCTTCCTTACAAGAGCGAAGAATTGAAAATATTTTATACTTTATTCCCTAGGAATTCAAAACCCAAAACTGTCGTGGTTACAGTCACACCCTCGTACCAACATTTAGTTTTGAATATTTAGTGCATTACCTATGTACATACAACTTCTTTGTTATTGAGTGACTAAAAGACACCTAGAAAATTGAAATCAACTTAAGTTAAAGAGAAAAGAAAATTATAATATAATATTAAAAGAGGATTTCTCGAAATTCGCCTTAAAACGGAAGCAGAAAATGATTACGTCTTAAACTATATCCAAATAAAGTACCGAGCGATGACTAGTTTTTTTATAAAAAAAGATCTAATACGACGCTTTTAATAGATTTGCACGTCATCGTAAGTAGCGATCTACAGTAGAATGAGTGTTGATACTATTCTAAACTTTATGTTACTTTATTCTTATTTCAGTTCAATATATATAAAAAAAACGCAACAAAGTGGCCAGTCGTG
Source organism: Heliconius erato x Heliconius himera (assembly GCA_013421005.1). Classification (NCBI taxonomy): domain Eukaryota; kingdom Metazoa; phylum Arthropoda; class Insecta; order Lepidoptera; family Nymphalidae; genus Heliconius; species Heliconius erato x Heliconius himera. The sequence goes on along the minus strand of JAATLQ010037905.1, from coordinate 55,892 downwards.
CAGGAGCACAAAGTGTGACTGTAAAACCGACTGGTTGAGGATTCGATCCCGAATATTTCATCTCCTCGAATACGAGGATATGAAATATTTACTTAAATTTATATTTCCATTTCTTCGCTCTGGTGTCAAGGCAAAGCGCGGCGTTGAGTTCTGCCACTCAACACGCAATGCCTCCAGAATTCGGCAGAAAGAGGGGAACTGAGTGTCTTACACTAGGTTCCCTCTACCTACCCTGCAGAGTGCGGGATACAGCGTAAAGCTGATTTATTTATTTTTTACATGTAATAAAATCTTAAAACCTAGGTTTAACTATTTAAAATAATAAAATGTACATCTTAGCAGAAGCTGTGCAAGCTAAGTGAACAATAAAACCGAAGTGATAAATAAAAATAAACTTGACAGGGGATTTTATAAGGCGAATACACAACACTAACTACTAGATACAACAAGTCCGTGTTTTATCGTAAGGAAAGTTACTTTACTAATGGCCAAACAGAGTTCGTATTTTATTTGCCTCGAAACATAGAATATACTTAAATCCTACTCATTGCTATAAGGCCGTAGTAGCGGAGGATCTTGTGCCTTGTAGCGCGTGAATGTAAATGTGATGGCTGTGGGTTCGATTACTACACGGGGGAATGAAATAAATAATATTTTCTTTTCCTAGCTTATCGGCAAGAATTAGGTTGAAAGAATGGAACGGAAGAGTGCTACTGGGAACGGATTGTCTTAACATTAGGTTTCCAGATTCCCTCTGCTTTCCTTGCTAATTGACAAAAATAGTGAGGAAAATATATGGTTATATGTAAATGTATTCTTGCTTGCTTGTGGTTACTTAAATTGCGTTGGGCGTTGTCATGCAAAAATAAAACAGTTAAAATTAAATAAAAGTAAAAATTAAATTTTGTTTTGAAAAAAAAATAGACAGAGGGAACCTAATGTTAAGACAAGGAGGGTTCTCCAGTTTAAGCAATACATTACATATATTGGAGGAAATCAACAACGGCTTTTTCAACTACAGCGAAGAATTGAATTTCATAGGTTCTGCTTACGCTACTATACGCAAGATATAGAGTAAAGATATATCGCTGCGGGGACTTATCTTGCGAGAGGTCGAGAAGATAAAAAATAATACTCTGGAGAGGTGATGCTGGAAACGAATGCTGGGAGTATCATGGACCGAGTTTCGCACCAACGTTCGTCTCTGACGTTTTTCTCTAAGAAATCGGTACTAAGCAACGTCTGCCGACGTTAGTAAAAAGTCGCATACTGAACTTTGAGTTGACTGAAGAGTGTCACGATAAAGAAGATAGTGAGTTCGTAAAGTAAAGATTTTGTGATGTTTATACGATGTGACTGTACACGCAACAGTAGTAGGTTCCCGCTCAGAAGAATGAATTCATTTCCTTGCTTTAGTAGTAAGACTAAGAGCGGTGTTGAATTTTACTCACTTCTACTTCATACTTCCCCCCCATATCTTGGAAATATGGTGGAAAATGGGATACGGGAGAACTTAACAATAGGTTATGTCTGCTTAAGCTAAGTATTTTTAGATACATTGTTTGTATTTTTATTATACTTTTTATAGTTTCACGCTGTATTCCGCACACAGCAGGATGATAGGTAGATCGAATCTTGGAACCTAGTGTTAAGAGACTCCGTTCTCATTAAAATTAAAAAAAAAATCAAATCAGCTTCACGCTGTATCGCGCACACAGAAAGGTAGTCAGAGGGAAGTGTTAAGACACTCCGTTCCCACTTTCCCCCGAATTCCGAAGGCATTGTGTGTTGAGTGGTGGAACTCAACCACCAGATACCAGAGCAAAGAAAAAAAAATCAAAAAAAGTTGTTTAAAAAACAAGAAAACAGAGGGAACATAGAGTTAACATTTTTCTTAACTTACCGCTCAATTTTTCGAAATATTTTATTTTGAGTAACGGGAATTAACTCCGCGTTATACAGTCATATGCTGTCCCACTGCACCACAATGACTTCAAAAAGCACTTAAATATAAATATTCTGAAATATTTAATATTTTAATTTCTTCGCTTCGGTGACTAGGCATATCGCGCCACTTCCGTCATTCAACACGCAATGCCTCCTAAGTTGGGCGACAAGATGGGCACGGAAGTGTCTTAATGGGAACGGCCTGTCTTAATTTTAGATTCCCAACTTTTCAAAAATTGAGTTGTCTTTTTGTCAGATACGGACCTGACTGTGCCATGAGTGGGAAATGGAATATCTTAAAACTAGGTTCCCTCTGCCTCCCTGCTATATACGGGATATAGCTTAACACTGACAAAATTAAATCGAATATTATACCACTACTATTATTCGTTATTCCGTGTTATGGTTCCAAAGAAAAATGTAAATACATAACACACTAGCGTTTAATGCTAAACAAAGTAACTCTAGCATTTCCAGCTGTTACTCACGATGTAGTCAATTTTTTAAAGTAGGTATATGTAAGAAATCTTTTCCTTTTTTCCTGTTTCTTATGGGAGTCATTTGTATAGGAGTATAGTGGGTTGGTAAAGCAAAGTTTCGTGTTGTTTATACGATTTGATTGTAAACGCAACGGTTGTGGGTTCGATTCTCGCTCGTGAGAATCAATTATTTTTATTTCCTATCTCTGATAATAAGACAAAGTACGGCATTGCGCTTAACCAACTTCCACTTCACATTAACACTCAAATATTATATCTTGGAAATTTTGCAGAAAATAGGTAACGGAGTATCTTAACGGTGGGTCTACCTACCCTGTATTTGGCCAAGTATTCTTAGTTACCTAATATTGTATATTTTTTTACAGTACAAAAATTATCTTTCGGTAAAACGGAATGGGTTCGATCCCCACTCCAAGAGATGAAATATTTGTTTAAATTTATATTTCTATTTTTTTCGTTCTGGTGTCGAGGACAAGTGCGGCGTTGAGTTCTGCCACTCAACACGCTATGCCTCCAGAATTCGGCAGAAAGTGGGGAACGGAGTGTCTTAACACTAGGTTACCTCTGCCTACCCTACAGTATGCGGGATACAGCGTGAGGCTGATTTATTTTTGATTTGATTTTATAGTTATAAAATTTTACAACATTTTTAATATATTATAGTAGTCCATACCAAAACTGTCAGTGGCGGCATATCACAAAAGTTCATTCTTTGTATGAATTTGTATGAGGAAGCGTCCATAGATCAGTGTCGCTGGCTGACAGCGGAACGTGCTATGGCCAAGTCAAAAACATAACGTTCATATTTTGCAGATGCTCTGCAAAGTTTTCATCAGAATAGTTGATCTCGTACATTCACTATTCTGAATATGCAGGTACCATTCAGTATATCATTCGTTTGTATTTTGTTCCTACGTACTCTATTTTATTAAATTACTAGTGGCCCGCCTGCGGCTTCGCCCGCTTTAATTACGTGATTATTAATTTAATAAACAGAATTGATTGACAATTATAATGACTTGACTAATATGATTTTTTTACTACATTATCGTAATTTCTATAAGAATTTTTGATTGTTTTGAATTAAAAAATACGACCATTGTTGATATTAATAAAATATACATAAAGCTAATTATTTATTACACGTATATATTTTTGTAACATTATGTTGTTTTTACCTATGTAATGTACGTTTCATCATAATTCTAAAACTCTGTTAAATGTGCTGATTTCAGTGAATAATTTAATTTACTCTTTTACTTATTTAATTTACTAATTAACAGCCTTAAATGTTAAATTATTGATTTGAAGCATTTATAATATTCTTTGTAAAATAACTTTAATGATTGCATATTAATTCCTGGACAGTTTTTAAATTAGTTACATATATCATTTATTAGCTAAATGTACAATTGGTAAATATGTAGTTATTACAGAGTACACGTAGAAAGGCTGTTTTTAGGCATTTTTATATAGATTTATTTCAAACGAACAAACGAACTGAAGTATCTATGTATTTACTAAATATTTCTTTGAAGATCAAAGATCAGATCAAATCGGTCTTTATTTCTGTGTTGAATTAATCACGACTTAAACTTAACTGTTATGATTTATGAAGGTAATCTCCACTAACAATTCAGTTTTCTTTACTTTATTGTATAAAATATTGTGTAATAGTGCTTCAAAAATATATTTTTTTATCAACAGTCATATAACCAAGACGTTTCGAATGTCATTCTTTGGCCAGGAATCTTACCAGCGCGATTGCTATATTACATTCGCAGGCAAACGCATGCCTTGAGTTCATTCAAATGACGATAACTTTTTTTAATGAACCGATTTTGATGAAACAAACTTTAGTTGTTAAGTTGAGTTAATACAAATCAATTAGTGAAATTTTTAAGTAAATCGGTTTAGTACTTTCAGAGAAAAATGTGACCATACATATCGACAGACAGACAGACAAGAAATTAAAAAAATATATTTTTGCTTTCTATTATTCTTTTTAAGTGTCCCTCTATCCATTTCAGCAAAATTACTAAATGTACAGACAAAATATTTTTACTGTCTTATTATATATAGAGATTGAAAATAACTTTATGAGTTCGATTCTTAATTGAGGTTATGAAATATTAAATATTTTCAGCGGAAAGAAGCGAGCGGAGTGTCTTAACACTAAACTTTCTCTGCCTACCGTGTTACATTCGGGATACAGCGTGAAACTGAAAGAAAATATATTGACGTTGGAGGCATATAAACGGTTTTCCATATATTTTATTGTTTCCATAGAAAAAAGTAAGTGTCTCTTAATCGACCCCGACGAGCGTACACTCCCAGAAAATAAACGACGCGTAAAATAAAATGTTTTTCAGATATGAACGTTTATGGCGGTCTTTACATGTAAGAACAATACGCATGGCTTGATTTATCAGTATTATAGGAATAAAATATAAATGTTATGTGATGATAATAATATCGGTTGATGTATTGATTTATAAATGTTATCATTATAGGAGATCATAGGCCATCCGTGGCGCAGGGACACATTCGATTCCCACTCGAGGAAGTTAAATACATATTTAATATTTTCATCTCGTCATTCTAGTGTAGAGTTCAATTGCAGCGTAGAGTTCTTTCACTCCACACGCAATGCCTCCACAATTCAGCAAAAGTGCGTAGCGGAGTGTCTTAACAGTAGGCTCTTTCCGCCTTCTGTGAAGCTGAAAAAAAATTGTCATAGGAACGTCATATAAAAGCCTCGAATACAGGCGGAAACGTGAAAACATTAGGTTCTTTTCGACAACCCTGCCATGTAGGATGAAGAGATGAGGTAGTCTGGTCAGTATATAACAGTCAACTGCAAAAGTTGTATTGATTATGTAGATTTTTACATAATTTTAGAGTCCTAATTTTTGAGTATATTCGCGAACAAAATTTACCAAATTAAATATAAAATAAAATGCGATAGAATGATGAAATTATTTTCCATCCACCACGTCTAAAAACTTTTTAGACCCAACTGCGTGGAAAAAATTCAAATTGCATGCAAATTATTCCTGTTAGTTACAAGTGCTGTCGTTTATGGATATACGAGTATGTAGGTATATAGATATTGGATGCTTTTATTCTATCGGTTCCGAGAAAAATAATGTATAATAGCTGTAAAAACACATACAGACATTATTAAGCAAAACAAAAAAATATAATTTAAAAAAAAAATTGTACTGCAGCTCGGCGTGGATATTTAAAATTAAAGTATTCGTTAGTAAATACCAGCAATTGATTTAATAATTTTTTGGCTTTATTGAGAGTAGGCAAAGGGAACCTTGTGTTAAGACACTTTCGAGACATTATGTATTAAGAAGCTGAACTCAATGTCGCGTTTTGTCTTTTTACCAGAGATAAAAAAATCCGAATAAGGAATCGAACCCGCAGCCAACGCGATTATATTCAGACGCTATCCTACATATTTTTCATCGTAGTAAAATGAGCGACACCATTCAAATGTCAGAGCTCATTAAGAGGATGAGAAAGAAAAATATTATGAAAGCTATTTGTCTACTTAGCTGATTCTCGGACGCAAAAACATTCATTGAATGAAAATTCCAAGTATCTTCCAAGATAGCTTTAAATAAACTCGTCAACATTACTTTATTTTTAAATATTTATATAAAACAAGTTCATATTTTAATTGTTATATTTTAAAAAAATATTTAAATATCTTAACTCAATATTCATATTTAATATTCTCCTTTTGAAAATCCTTTTTTTAACAATAATTTTCTTAGAATCCAGATAAAGTATCCAAATTCTAAAATTATTTTCGTAGAATCTAAAATAAATGTATCTATAAAATTATCTTGATTCTAAAAAAAAAAATTTTAGATCCTAAGTTTTTTTCAGATTAAATACCACAAAAGTAAAATACCCTTACATTTTAACCTTAAAAGATTTCTTGAAAAAAGTAATTCTTATAATAATTTAGTAATGTTTAAACAAAGTAAACTCTATATTATTAACAATATTAGCTTAAGGTATCAAAGATAGTAGAAACTTCTATTCAATAAATGTGACATGCATCACTGACTCATAAATTTTCAGCATCGTTAGTCAAAGAAATACGAATTCACGGTGCGACAAAGAAAGTATACTTGTATGTATATCTCTAAATCTTCTTACAGGGGACGAAACGCATTGACCCCGTTAAAAATTTATTGAAAATAAAAAAAAAGTTTACATATTGCTCGCCTCGCAGACAGGGAACATTATGTTCCCCACATTAAGTGTTCAGTCTGGGAACTTAACGTCGTCGAACTTTAAATAAAATTCCAAGTGAAGATTAGTAATCTTCACTTGGAATTTTATTTAAATTATTTTTATTTCTCCTTTCTGATATAAAGAACGTGGTGTTTAGCTCCAAACGCGAAGTTAGATCACTCTTAGTTCTTCTTCTTCCTGGCATTAGTCTTGGCCATTGCCAAAGTTTACCTTTCTACTCCACTTTGTAAAGACTTAAGCATCCTCGGTGGTTAAACCATTGGCTCTCATGACCTGCATCACGACATCCAACTAGCGTTTCCTTGGGCGTCCGGGAGGTCTCTTCTCTCTCCTTCCAGAGACTGATATAATAAGACATTTGCATCCGACATAGTTCTTAATTCGGCACGTAACGTGACCAAACTATCTCATGCGACGCTCTTGAAGGTTGGATATTCTATTTGAGATATTTTAATAATATGAACAATTTTTTGCCCATAGATCAGTATTACAACTCAGCAGGAGTACCCCATTCGCACTAACTAGAAATTTGAAATATATTTTCGTTTGTTACTACTATAATATTAATTTTACTCATTTATAAATCAAATAAATAACCTTTTGTCTACCTGCATAGCAGAGCAACGATAATAGTCCACTCCTCCAAGTAATGATTGAACTCAAAACTGCTGCCATTATAAGTCATACGCCATACCTTTTTAAATATAAACTATTTCAATGAGAATTATTGTAAAAACAAGCGGACAAGCGCGATTCGGGCTCGCCTACCGATGGTTCCGTACAAAATTTGGAGGCTCCGAACTTTTTTTGAAATTCTAGCTTAGCTTAGCCAGAGCATTTTCATCGGATTCCATTGAACTAGCGGATTTAATACCAAATGTTGCCGCATTCTAAGACTAATATTTTTACGATTTAGCCACAAATATATAGTTTTCAGATCTTTACCTGAACTAGTATACTACCTATATATTCTAGCTGCAAAATTTCATAATTCTAGGTCAACTGGTAGTACTCTTTTAATTTTGGTTCCTTTTATTATATGTCGAAAAACAATACGTAACATTTTTTTGCGATCGTTTTGAAGTAAATGTAGAAACACGATGTTTCAGGAAATCAAGGTTCCGTAGATCTAAGTGTATGGTTTGAATTTGAACTCGATATCTTAAAGACAGGTAGTCAGAAAGACGGACGGACAGACAGACAATAAAGTGATCTTATAAGGGTTCTGTACCAATTTCTGGAAGTAGATCAACGAGAAGTACAATTTATAAAAAATATATATACTTATGTTTACGGGCGTAAAATCACTTCGTATAGGAAAAAGTACATGTATAAATTATTTTACAATGACTTTTTTCTGAAAATGACATATAAATTACCATTTTTCGTATTTTTTCTGTATTCACACCAAGTTTCATAAGTGTAGGTCCAATGGGAATTACCCTATAAGCTTTGATTACATTATTGTTATATGTATACTTAGATTCTATTGTCTTAGAAAGTAGATCTTTTTTCTGTGTTTCAAGAGACTACAATATTTGGTGTTCATTTCAGCTTGATATCTCCACGCGATCGTGAGATAAATTGTCTTGACAGCCGGACAATAAAGTGATCCTAAAAAGATCTTGTTTTCATCTTTTTGTTTTTACCTTACTACGGAACCCTAAAAACAAATTATTTCCCCGAAATGCATGAATTATATATTTCACATTTATCAAAGCTGCTATATTATATTTTATCACGTCAGAGAACTCCTTACATGGTAAACTGTTATCAAGTGCGGATGATGGATGAAGTATGATATGGGCGGTGCAAATACTGTGCTGTTACATTATTTATCTATCGAAACTGCTTTACGTATGAAATACTTAACCTACTTTTTCTTTTTATTTTAAATTTTCGTGTGTTATTTTCGTATAATCATTTATATGTTATTCTAGATTAACATGTTTCTTTTAGTTTCACACTGTATCTTATTTATATTAAAAGATTACATCTTGTACTTAAGTGAACAAATGAAAATGTTTCATTCTTGCAAGTGGGAATTGAACTCGACCGTCGCATCCACGATAAGACGATACGCTGCTGTGCCACGACGATATTAACAAAATAGTAAATTAAACTGTATATATTATATTTTCATTTCTTCGCTCTGGTGTCGAGGCAAACCATGGCGTTGAGTTCCGCCACTCAACACGCAATGCCTCCAGAACTCGATGGAAAGTGGGGAACGGTGTGTCTTAACTAGGTTCCCTCTGCGTACTCTGCTGTGTGCGGGATACAGCGTGAAGCTGATTAATTTTTTTATTTTTTTAAACTATATATTAAAAAAAAACTTGTTCAAGTTATGTTTCAATGGTGCTAATAAAACAATAAATAATGATTTATTAAAAACGTTGCGTAGTAGATCAGTAAATAAGCACAACTGGTACAATAAATGATTTATATTCATATATTTATTCCTAAATAAAATATGAATTTATGTATAGCATTAAAATACAATTACACTAAAAGCCTAATATATTATTAAAATGAAACAATACATTCAAAACAGCTAATGAAACAGAACACCAATAATATTGAAGAAGACAAGCGAAACATCACAATAATTAAAAAAAAAAAAATACACAACTAATTTCAACGAAAGCAATATTCTTTGTTTAGCAGTACCTAGATTCAAAGCGAATGATTTATAAAAGCCAGACCGTAGTTGAGACAAAGTGAACAAACGCAACCTGTAGAAATTAATTCGCAAACATCAAAGCTGAATGGTTCTCAAAACGGGTTTCTCAGCCACTTTGCTATGTAAGGCCAGAGCTCTGTCTATCTGCCATTCTCTCAGTGTCTTGACTCTAACTCCTGGTACGACGTTATCATCGACATATTTAGCCGTATATAGTTCCGTTTTGAATGTACTCAGTTGTTCCTTTATATATGCAACGGGAATTTTTGATATAGCAAGCAGCCTTGGCTTCTTAGTGCTATCGAAATTTTTCGTCTCGTATAACTCGTATATCAGAAATTTGTCATGCGGCTTCGGTTTGGTGAGAAATATAGCGTAGTCTATTCCCACGTGGAGAAATCCTTGTAAATCGTGTTCTGATTTATATCCGTCTATATATTGAAATATTTTGTGCAATCGTACTGCGCCAGTTACGTTAGCGGTGTATAGGATTACAGCAATGTATATTTTCTGAAAATAATATATTATTATTTATTTTGTGTTTGAAGTATGTTTATAGGTCATCTTTTATATAGCTTAATTAAATTTTTAAAACAAAAAAAAATACTTGTAAATATAAAGTCTTAATGGTCTATTTTCTGTTTTTTTTTATATCACAGCAGTAGTTCTTAATTTACTCCTTTAAGCTACTGCTTTCTTTGATGAACCCGACTAAGGAAATGAAAAAAATATTTAATACAAACATATTTGTATTTAAATCTCAACCGTACTAAGACAATATAAAAATTGATATATCACATGACATCATCTGTAAAATATAAAGCTCTGTTACTCAGTGACTGAAAGACAACTCACATCTGAAAGAGAGGATAAGGAGAGAAGAGGTTTGGAGATAAGGAAGCATTAATAATAATAATAATAATAACTTTATTTCTCACACAATTCAAAATTTACGAAAAGGTAAGTTTTTCTTTAGGTACATATAATACAATTTACAATTATGCGAGACTGACGCTTGTACTAAGCTGGCAGGCCTGTGTTACCAGTCGCCAGGTTCTCACTTGCGGTAGGGGGTTAAAATATTAATGTAGCAGCACCCATAGTTAAAAGAAGATTACATTATGGGAACTGTAATCACAAGAGAAAATAAAATATTAGAATGTGATATCCCAGAAAAATACGATTTTATGTCTTACAGTCACCACCAACGAGCTTACAGATCACAACTCACTAATATAATCAATCCTTTTTAAATATGTACATAATTATTAATGCGGTAATAATTAGTTTGTTCAAACAAGAAATATAATTGCTGAAAATAACATCATAAGCGAGTTGAATATAAATTATAATTGAAACATTTCCCGTTAACCAAGTTGTTATTTTTAATTCTCGATACAAACAGCACAATGTTATAAATTTAACATATTATGTTAATTAATGTATGTATGCCGCAAACAAACAAAAATGATTTGTCAGTTCCATGACTCTGAGTTATGTTTTTGCTAAATTACCGTTTTAATTATAAAATTAGTTAGATTTTTATAATAATAAATAAATCGAGTTATAAAACTAGATTTATTTATTTTAATAAAAATCTAACTTTGTTTTAGTGGTAGCACTGTATCCCGCACACAGCAACAGCAGAGGGAACCTAGTGTTACGATACTCCGTTCACCATATTCCGCTGAATCCTAAAGGCATGGTGTGTTGAGTGGCGGTACTCAAATCCACGATTTTTCTTGACACCAAAGCGAAAATACGAAAATATTTAATGTTTCATTTCCTCGAGTGGGAATTGAACCCACAACATGTTGCGTTTACAGTCACACTTTGTGCCCGTGCGCTACGACTAAACTCACTTTTTATTAACAGATAGAATGTAAGAAGTGATTAGATATTTTTTTACTCTTTCAAGAATATTGCCGCACATAATATATAAAAAGATAATCATTTTATTTGTAGAGGTTTTTTTTTTTACTTCAAGATGTATCCTTGCTATATAGCAAGGTAGGCAGAGGGAACTTAGTGTTAAGACACTCAGTTCTCCACGCTCCGCTTAATTTTCTAGATATTTTATGTTGATACAAAAATTATTTCCCTAAGTGGGAACTGAACCCGCAACCGTCACGTTACAACATGACAGCCATAAATAGTATAATAATAAATAAAAATTTAAACTTTAATATGAGCATTCCTTGAATAAGTTTTAAAGCGATAGCCATCGACTGATTGTATGAACGGTGATAAATTTATTAAATGTGCCAAAATGGCGAAAACAACATAAACAATATATTAAATATGTTCTTTTAACCTCATTTTGAAAATAATCGATCTAAACGTGATATGCTTTTAGATAGTCCTAGTAGTAATCCAATATGTAACGTGCATTAACGAATCACGATTTTGGCCGGACCGGGTAGCTCTAGTACATAGTGATTCCATACGATATGGGAGCGATGCCAAATGTCATTGGATCGTAAAATTTGTAATTTCCGCTGTTTACTTTCAATGGTTGCATCCCATTATTTAATAGTGGTATATTACGTAAGTTTTGTTCTCGTGCTGTAGTTTGAAAGTCAATGAGGTTGTATAGAGATAGCTGTCGATTCGATTTCTTTTTAGGTAAAGTGAGGGGATGTGAGGCGTGTTTATAATAAAATATTTTCGTTTTATTTGAACTTTTAAAAAAAAGAATGTATGTACCTTCATAATATGTATGATCCACAGAATGATTGGTGGTCAGTTTATAAATATTGAAATAATAATATTCATACAGTTAATTGGCCATATTTTTTTTAAATTAAAAAGAATCCTCTGCTTGTGATTTAAAAAAAATAGGCATATTAATTAGCTCATTTAAATAAATCTGGTCAAAAGCAATGGAGCTAACAGCCATGCCATTCCTCAGATAAAAATAAAATAAATCAGCTCCACGCTGTATCCCGCACACAGCATGGCAGGCAGAGGGAACCTATTGTTATTGTTACGACACTCCGTTCCCCACTTTCAGCCAAATTCTGGAGGCATTGCGTGTTGAGTGGCAGAACTCAACGCCGCGCTTAACCTCGACACCAGAGCGAAGAAATGGAAATATAAATTTAAGTAAATATTTCATCTCCTGGAGTGCGGATCGAACCCACAACTAGTCGGTTTACAGTCTCAACTCGTGCTGTACTGCCACGACTGGCCTCACTCTTCAGATTAATGTAAATAAAAAGATATTAAAACAAATATATTTGGGAATTAAGTTTAGTAAAGACGGAACATACAGCATTAACGGTGTCTTATATAGAACAACTGCACGTTTTACCTTATACAATGCAGTGTTGGTACCGAATCTGTTGTTGTCGGCAGCGAAACGTGGGTTTACAGAAGAAGAATCACAGAAAGTGAGTGCTGTAGAGATGCAGTCTCTTTGTAGGATATGCGGAGCCAGTTACAGCTGACCGAATACGCATGTAAGAAATATACAGAATGGCATGTACTAGGCTAAATGTCACGATGAGTATGAAGTAAAACGTACTAGGGTGATTTGGGCACGTTGAGAAAATGAGTGACGAAAAAATGGCAAGAAATATTTATGATGTAAAAGTCAGTAGTAAAAAAGGCCGGTGGAGAGCTCGGTTAACCTTCGAGAACTAAGTATCGACGATTCTGGAGACAGTTGAGATGAGAGAGATTGATCTTCCGGAAGGCATGTACGAACAGGTTGATGATAGAAGATATATACATTATAATTATTCAGGGCTTACACATTATAATGTAGATTATATAATGTATAACACAGATTACATTAAAATAGTCATCGATATTAAAACTGTACAAAAACCTCCAAAAGTTACAATCAACTAGAAAAGAGATGATAATTTTTAAACGGCTGAACAGACTTTCTTGGACCATGGTTAAGAACTCTCTCTATTAACGCCCAATATTAATTATCTATCTCCTACGTCAATCTTCGATTGTTCCGATCTAGAGATTGGATTAATATATGGAACAATCGAAGATTGACGTAGGAGATAGATTATTAATATTGGGCGTAAGTCATATTTCAAACAAAAAAACTAAATCAAAACGGCTCATTCAATTCGATGCTGTCGACATACAGATACACACATGCACATACATGTCTTGTTATATCCCTCTCTTGTTGTCGGGGATTTAAAGGTAAATCTCTATTACGCAATGTCAAATAAAATGGTAGTATCCGTTTTAGTCTAGAAACTGTACTACTATAAATATGACTATATTGATTAAATAATAATTCAATTGATAATAATTGTTGAGGCCGGTCGTGGCGCCGCGGCACGCGGTGTGACTGTAAAACCGACTGGTTGTGGGTTCGATCCCCATTCGAGGAGATGAAATATTTACTTAAATGTATATTTCCATTTCTTCGCTCTGGTGTCGAGGTTAAGCGCGGCGTTGAATTCTGCCACTCAACACGCAATGCCTCTAGAATTCGGCAGAAAGTGGGGAACGGAGTAACTTAACACTAGGTTCCCTCTGCCTACCCTGCTGTGTGCGGGATACAGCGTGAAGCTGATTTATTTTATTTTTTATTTATTTATTTAATAATTCAAAAACATTTTAAAACATACCAAATTCATAGTGCCACGTTATATTATTATATTAACTTGAAAAAAAAAACGATATATATTATTTCGAGAAGCGCCGAATTGTGAATCCATGCATCAAACCGCGTATGAATATTCAACATTTGGTTTCGAATAAAAATCAACCCGATATTTTTTTTCTTTTTACGAGACTCTAAAAATTTAATGTGTCAAACATTCGCGTAGTTTTATTGCCAATGCAATATATGCAATGAAATTTTACATTTTGATTGTTTGTTTAAACGTGTCATGTCACGGCTTTCATTTTCAAAATAAACTATTCATTTTATCACGTGGACACTCATTTTAGCACGTTACTGACCACGGGCTGCTGCATCTGACCATTTATATAGGAATTTTACGACCGAAAATACTGACTCCATGCATTTAGAAATAAATTGGGTGTGCAAATTGTATGTAGCATAAATATATTAGGCTAGTTCGTTATTTTTGGGGTTCCATAATTCAAAAAGGTTAAAACGGAACCCTTATACGATCACTTTGTTATGAAATTCAGCATGAACTTATAATATAAATAAAGCAAAAATCCAAAAATCTCCAATTTATAGGTATTTTATAGAAAAAAATAATTACAAACTTATATTTGTATTTTATTCCATACAAAATGAGCGCTTTAGCCCGCAAACTTAACGTTGTCAACTTTTAAAAGTTTGACCTACAATCTTAAAATTGGTATGGTAGCCTTATTCAATTGGATTCGCCCAATTCGCACTTAACCGGTTCTTATTTTATAGGAACTTGATAATCTAAATCAATAATTGAAAGAAGCGAGAATGACAGTAAATTATCTTTATACAAATAATTCAAGATTATCCGACATCAAAGTAAGATCTATTGTACTAAGTAAATCACAGCAAACAGAAACGGCTAAACTGATTTAGTTGACATTTGAGATATAGTGCTTTTAAACTATAAAATATTACATATAAAAAATAAACTAAAATGAAGTATATATACTAAATAAAATATATAATATACTAAATAAATACAAAAAGAAAAAAACAAGCCTAAATATGGTCCGCGAACGATTTTAATTTTATGACTGGGGATGGTGAGGCGAAGTTTTTGTTTAGTTATCACAGTTAATTTTTATTATACCTACATGAATAGTGGTCCGTGCTACCAAGAATGATATAAATGTGGTCCTTGATCAAGGAAAGGTTGGGAACCCCTGATATATATAAGAGGACTTGTGCTGACTGACTGAGGTAAGACGCATGCAGAGCCGTAACCGCTGATGGTAGAAACATGAAATTTGGGCAGATGTTTATTTTCATATTCTGGACATCCACTAAGAAGGGAATTTGAAAAATTTTAACCCTAAAGGGATGAAATAGGGGTTGAAAGTTTGTATGGAATTTTTTTTTATCTGTACCGATTTTTATAAAATTTGAAATTCAGACTCTTAAAAATATTTCATTGAACACGTGTTTCATAGCTTTTAAGAATTCACCCCCTAAGGGTTCAAATAAGAGGTTGAAAGTTTATATGGAAAAATATTTAAATTGCCACCGATTTTTATAAAAATTTAAATTCAGACTGCTAAAAATATTTTATTGAACACGTTTGTCGTGTTTTTTTTAGAATTCACTCCTAATAAGCGGGCGAAGCCGCGCCCCCCTTTAGTCAATCATATTTCACAAGGAGCCTTACAAAATTTAAATGGGTTTAGAAAAAGGGGTTCCACGATGGCCTCTAAAATTGAAGTTTAAAGTAAAAAAGTAAAAACATTTGCTTTTACCGTTTTCGTACTAAAATATATATCTGCACGCTGCGGTTTGGCATACACTGGACTTCTGTACATTCTACTTGTTCTACATACAAGCGATTAAGCTTTGGTAACGTAATAAATTACTCCAGCTATTGTAATTAATAACCTGGCTATTAATATTTTTACTCATTAGGGCGAACGTATGGAGCGAAATGGATTTTAAGGGTGAGGACATACAAGCTTATTTTTCTTTTTGTTATTTAATTATTCATTATTATGCGGTGTTGAGTTCTGCCACTTAACACGCAATGCCTCCAAAATCGGCAGAAAGTGGGAAACAGGTCTTAACACTAGGTTCCCTCTGCCTACCCTGCTGTGTGCGGGATACAGCGTGAAGCTGATTTATTTGATTTATACATTCATTATTATATATTTATTTTTTATTATTATTAGTTTTGCTTATCTTACGTGTATAAAAAGTGGTAAGTGTGCGACAGTAAGAGTTCCATTCCAGCTCTTCCAAGTTCAAATCAAACTTCTCCTTATATTTAAAATACACATCTGACATCTATAGTTATAATAACATTGTAACTAATTGATATCTTTACATGGAATATATAACAGAAAAAAACTATTATATATTTAAAAAAATGTCTGTTTGCCTGTGCGTTTGTTCACGTTAATCTCAGAAACGTTTTAATTGCAGTTTTCATTGTTTTAAATCGGCAAGTTATTTTTTACGTTTAGTGTTTGTTTTATTTAAATCGGTGCGTAAATAAAAAGTTACTTTTATACTATATATAAATAGATGTAGATATTTTTTTTAAGTAATGTTGTTATTAGAAAACGAAAGTAATGCAGATTAGTGTATTAATTATTATAACTACTACTGTAATAGGAAAAAAAACATTTAAATTTAGTATATTTGAGGCCAGTCACAAAGTGTAAGTGTAAAACCGATTGGTTGTGGGTTCGATCCCCACTCGAGAAGATGAAATATTTACTTAAATTTATATTTCCATTTCTTCGCTCTGGTGTTGAGGCAAAGCGCGGCAAGCAATGCCTCCAGAATTCGGCAAAATGTGGGGAATGGAATTTCTTAACACTAGGTTCCCTCTGCCTACCCTGCTGTATGCGGGATACAGCGTGAAGCTAATTTAATTTTAAATGTTCAAATTTAGTATATTCATATTCATCCGGGTGTACACTAACCTTATTTGGCTACCCACTAGATAAGGGTCGACGTCGAGCCGCAAAATTTATACTCAACGTTACGTTAAAATACAAAAAGGAGTAGGTATCTTTAAAATGCGACAATTTTGCGAATCAAGCCAAACTTCCCAGTAATTACCTACAAGGGAATTCGCTTCTGACACGTTAGCGATTTAACTCGCAAGCTTTTCAAATAGTGACTAAATTGTTTTATTCAGATAGGTTGAACTTTTAGGCATTGAGAGAAATGGAATTTAAATTTTAATTGCTGATATTGATTTGATGTGATTTGTTCTATTGTCTTTCTGTGTTTGTGCTTATAATATGTATTATTATAGAAGCGTATATAATATTGCATATCTACATTAGCTTCACGCTGTATCCCGCACACAGCAGGATAGGCAGAGGGAACCTAGTGTTAAGACACTCCGTTCCCCATCATTTCTGCCGAATTCTGGAGGCATTGCGTCTTGAGTGGCAGAACTCAACGCCGCGCTTAGCTTTGACACCAGAGCGAAGAAAATGGAAATATAAATTAAAGTAAATATTTCATCTCCTCGTACCGTTGTGCCACGACTTCTTGTGGCTTCTTGTATATCTTCTGGTCAAAAAAATTCACTTGTTTTATTCTATTTAACCTTCACGTTACATCATACAGAAAGAACCTAGTGTTAAGACACTCCGTTCTCCACTTTTCGCAGAATTACGAAGGTATCAAGTGTTGAGTCACGAAATTTACTTAGGTTACCAGAGTGTAAAAATGAAAATGCTAAATATTTCATTAACGAATTGATAATTTTTAAAAGAACCTTGAAACGAAAGTGACATTTTCAAGAGCATGACTGCATTCTAGTACAATTGAGATTATTTGATTGTATATGTGATAGTAAATTGAATTGAAATTTAATATAAAATAGAATATACTAAATAATGAAAATGATGTGAATATGTCTGCTACCAATTATTAATTTTTTTTCTGCTTTACGTTTTTCCAATGCAATATGAAACTTAACGTTAAAACACTCTGTTTACTACTTCTCGATCAGTATAGAAATATAGACGTTTTACGAAGTGGGATTCAAGCCCTAAACTATCGCTCCTACGCTGCGCCACTGTGCTACGATAACATCACATCAAAATTAAATTATTAAGTCGTATTTTTAAAACTTAAATGACATATACTCTTTCAAACTACAATAAAAAAAAATTAACAAAGAAATTAGATTTCTATTTTAACTACAGATTCGAATTTTTCAGTATTGATACGTTAATATTGAACTACAAATATTTGCATTTCGATATCAATTGTTCGCTTATGAATCTTCAATTTCCAATGCACAAAATTAAAAAAAAAAGAATTGAACCATTTATTACGGATGTACGATTTTTTGAGCTCTTGTGTATTTTTGAAAAAAAAAACATAACATTCCTAGATGATTGAGTACAAATCAGTATTTAAAAATAAAATAAATAAATCAGCTTCACGCTGTATCCTGCACACTGCAGGGTAGGCAGAGGGGACCTAGTGTTAAGACACTCCGTTCCCCACTTTCTGCCGTATTCTAGAGGCTTTGCGTGCTGAGTGGCAGAACTAAAGCCGCGCTTGTCCTCTACACCAGAGCGAAGAAATGGAAATATACATTTAAGTAAATATTTCATCTCCTCGAGTGGGGATCGAACCCACAACCAGTCGGTTTACAGTCACACTTTGTGCCGCTGCGCCACGAATGGCCTCATATAATTTGTACAAATTATGGGAAATAAGACGTGTCTCTAAGCCCTAATGGGCATAAAAATCTCTTTACTAGTTGTAAATATATAAAAAAGTAGTATTTATTAATTTTTAATATATTATTATGCGGTATATTTAGTTTTATAACTGTAAAAAGAATATAAGTTAACTTCTAAGGTCAGGCGTGACACAATGTCACATGAGTGCGGCTGTAAACGATACAGGTTCTGGGTACGAAGCCCATCCGAAAAAAAATAAATATTCAATATTTTCATTTCCATTTATTTAATTGGAACGGAGTGTCTTAATATTAGGTTCCCAAGTTTTCTTTGTCTACACAGTTGTATGCGGGATACAGCGTGTAGCGGGATGCAGGTTCTAAGTTCTTATTAAAAAACGTTTATGTTTTTAATAAGAACTTAGAACCAAACCACTTTGTCTCAAAAATAAAAATAATTATCGCAGAATAAAATAATGAACTATCATTTCTTAATTATTTTATTCTGGGATAATTATTTTTATTTTAAGGAAAAAAACAGTTCTGTCACATTAATTTGATTTGTCAGTTTTGCAATTTAAACATAATAAGGTACAGTGGCAGTGGGCTGGTCACATTTGTCCCAAAACCGATGACCGTTGGAGTAAACGCGTTTTAGAGTGGAGACCACGCCTCGGCAAGCGTAGTGTGGGACGTCGTCCAGCTAGATGGGGTGACGATATTCGCAAAGTGGCTGGCATCGGCTGGATGCGAAGAGCTCAAGATAGAGCTCAGTGGCGTGCCACTGGAGAGGCCTATGTCCAGCTGTGGACTAGGACAGGCTGATGATGATGATGATGATGAAGGTACAGTATAATACTTGCTCGAATACATATTTAGTACACTGTACTTATTTCTCCTCAGCTTTTTTGGGATTAAAGGGATATTGTGACCCATTTAAAAAAAAAAATGTTTGACTTCGGAGAAGTTTTCTTAATCAATTAATACTTTCCTCATGACTTCTGACTTTCTTGTTTTTCTTATCTTTGATTTCCTGATAAGATTTGATTGTGATAAGTAGCTCCAACACCAAAATTAATCATTTAAGCTTCAGTAAAAGCAAAAAGGAATATAAATGCATAAACGTTTAAATCAGTTCTAATAACGAAAATGAAGTATTGAGTATTGTGGAAATTAATATCAAATGTATTGAGGCCAGTCGTGGCGCAGACGCACAAAGTGTGATTGTAAAAGCGACTGGTTGTAGGTTCGATCCCCGCTCAAGGAAATATAATATTTATTTAAATATATATCTCCATTTCTTTGCTCTCGTGTAAGTAAAGCGCAGCGATGACTTCTGCTACTCAACACGCAATACCTCCAGAACTCGGCAGAAATTTTTTTTCACTGAGTTCAATGGCGTCCCACAGCCGCCATGATTGTTTTTTTTAACGTCACCTATCTAAGAACACTTGGGCTATTAATACAAATCTAACGATACCTCAATTAAGTAAATCCGTTCAGCGGTTCTGGAGATATGAGGTAATAAAGAATATTACATACATACAAGATACGCGCGAAAAACATAACCCTTCCTTAGCAGTCGGGAAAAAACATATCCCTTCCTTAGCAGTCGGGAAAAATATTATCAACAAATACTAATGTGTTCAAAAAGTGAAATAGTATAATTATTAACTTTTTGGATTTTTTCACCTCGACACCAGAGCGAAGAAATGAAAATATAAATTTAAGTAAATATTTCATCTCCTCGAGTGGGAGTCTCCATCGAGCCAACAACCAGTTGGTTTTACAGTCACAATTCGTGCCGCTGCGCCGCGACTGACCTTACTATATTAATTATAGAGAAAAAATATATTACAAATTTATATTTGTACTTCATTTCAAACAAAAATAGTGCATATGCACGTACACTAAAGTCAGTCAACTTTTATAAGTTGTAATTTCCGTTGACCTTTTCCGTACGGAAGCCTCAGTAGGTGAGTTTGACTTGCGCTTAACCAGTTTTTTTTATTAAAAGTATGGTACCCTAAAAATAATAATTTTGAATAAATGCCTACTTACTTATTTAGAAAACGTATAAAAATTTGAACATAGCGGGACTCGAACCCGCGCCTCCTGGAAACCGACCAACATAAATAAGTTGTAACAAGCGTATAAAAATTTCGACGTAGTTTGATGAGAACGTATGGCTTAGTGGTCGAGGTTCGAGTCCCGACATTGAACCGACGAATATCCCAATTATAGTCAAACGCTGTCTACGATGGATGGATGCAATTAAGAATCAAAATTTTTCAATAAGTCTGAATAAACATTCTGAATTTTCGTCCTTATCACTTGAGTGAGTTTCGTAATGCACAGTAATATGTAAATCATAAAATTCATATGGAAAAATCTTATTTCACGCTCGGGCTGAGTTATTTAGACGAGACTTAAAAAAGGAAAAGTTTGTTGTGTATATTTTAATTTACAGAATTAAATTCAGGTACTTAAATCAAATCAATTATATCATATACCCTACCCTGTACTTTACATATTTATTTTTATCGTCACGCTGTATCCCGCACAGAGCGAGAGAGGCAGGCAGAGAGAAAGTAGTGTTAAGACACTCCGTTTCCTATTTTTCGCCGAATTTTGGAAGCATTGCAAGTTGAGTAGCGGACCTCAATGCCGCGCTTTCCCTCGAAACCAGAGCGAAGAAATGGAAGTATGAAATATTTCATTTCTTCGAGTGGGCCTGCCCCTGACGCTGCGCCACAACTAGCCTCTTTTTACCACGTACATTACGTATTTCAACTTTCATAGTCCAGCAGTTTTTTATGTATATATATATATACGCGAGTGGGCCGCTGGTAAGTGTGTATATATATACACACCCACATACCAGCGGCCCACTCGCGGCTTTGCCCGCTTACCACCGTCATCATCGGCGGCAAGGGCGACCCCCGCGGGACTAGAGCCTAGGCTTGCGGCCGTAACAGAGCGTTGAATTATTTTATTTTACACTTTCTCGAAAAGTTATCTACATAAAATTTCCTTGATGATGAAATCAAAAAAAGTAACTTTCGCTCATAAGTTTCTATTTGCATGTGAAATAAAAAGCGATGAAATATCACTTTTCAATTTTCAAATATATTTTGTCACAAAATGTCTTATTATTTATTTAGAAAACGTATTTAAATTTAGGCGGCACGGGTTCGAATCGTAATAAAGTATGTTAAAATTTTTATACGTTTTCTAAATAATACAGCTTTCATACAAAACAAAAACAAAGTAAATCCGACCAGTAGATCCAGAGATCTTAGCGTTTAAACAAACAAACAAATAAACAAACAAACTCTTCCGTTTTATTATATTAGTATAGAAGTATAGATTATAAAGATAAATATTTTAATACATTTCTAATTCGTAATACACATAAGCTTTTAGTGCAACATATGAAAATTAAAACCCCCAGTTCTGTTGCCTACATTTATTCAGAATATGATGCACTCATTAAATTGCTACGAACACCAGGTGAAATAACTATAAAAACAAATGAAACATTGGTGGCATAGACTTTATACTGTAAATAACGCCGCGTTGAAATATACAGCTTTATTACATTTTTCTAGTTTTGACGTTATGTTTTATTGTCAAAAATATTTGTCATGCTGCAGTGTATGTTAGTTTAAATATGTTAGAAACATCGTTTTGAATGTCGGTTATGATAATGGAAGTATGTAATATTTTTTATTTTGTTATTATTTACTTTTTTTTTTCATTTTCACGCTGTATCATGCACACAGCGGGGTAGGCAGAGGGAACCTAGTATTAAGACACTCCGTTCCCCATTTTCTGTTGAATTCTGGAGGTATTTCGTGAAGCTGATTGATTTAGTTTATTTTTTATTTTTCTATATGAGTAGTAGATCCGTCACACAAGCGTGTGACTGTAGACAAGACAGGTTTTGGGGCTATTTCCAATTGAAGAAATGAAATATTATATTTTTTCATTTCCTCTCTGGTTCAAGGCAAAACACGGCGTTGATTTCCGCCACGAAACACGCAATGAATTAGATTAAATAAAAATATGCTCTTGTCTTTCTACTATTTAAATCTATTCAAATCTTTTCAATTATCCTAACCTCCTATACAAATATAGGGAAAATATGACTGCTATCTCCATTTTGTTACCCTTCAGGAGTCTTTCTTGTTGTAGTAAAAACATCAACCAGCTATTAATTTATGTATCTGGACCAAAGAATCTCTTAAATTGAAATATTTTTTCACAAAATGTAAATAAATAAAATCAATAAAACTTAAAGTCGTGGGACAGCGGCACAAATGTGTGACTGTAATCGTGTCAGTTTGTGAGTTCGATTCCCACTCGAGGAAACGCAATGCCTCCCCTCCAGAATTCAGCGGAAAGTAAGGAGTGTCTTAACACTAGGCTCCATCTGCCTTCCTTGCTACATACGGGATACAACATAAAGCGGAAAAAAATAAAACTTAAAAAAAAATAAAATCAGTTTCATGCTATATCCCGCACACAGGAGGGTAAGCAGAGCGAATCTAGTGTTAAAACACTCCGTTCCTCACTTTCTGCTGAATTCTGGAGGCATTGTTTGTTGAGTGGCAGAACTCAACGCCGCGCTTAGCCTCGACACCACAGCAAAGAAATGGAAATATTTCATCTCCTCGAGTGGGGATCGAACCCACAACCAGTCGGTTTTACAGTCACACGTCGTGCCGCTGCGCTACGACTGGCATTAAATAAGACTTAAAATATCATATTGGGAATATTCAAAAGTTTTTGAGTGCTTTTTCCAAATGAAGCCAATGGTACCTAGTATACCAAATACACGTATTCTCTTCTAAATACCATTAAAAATCCTGCTCAATTTTCAATATTTATATATAGCATAAGTTAAGCGTACTCTGAGTTCCGCACTTAACGTGTAATGATCTTGAAAGTTGAGCCGAAAGTAGGGAACGAAGTGTTTAAGCACGATGCTTCCTCTGTCACGCAGAAAATGTTTATGTGAACGTGAAGCTGGTTTTGTTTGTTTTTTAGGGTTCTGAACCTTTTAGGAAAAAAAGGAACCCTATCATAATACAATAAGATCACTTTGTTGTCAGTCCGTCTATCTGTCTGTCTGTCAAGAACCTTTATCTCAGGAACGCTTGGAGATATCGAGTTGAAATTCAAATACGTATTTCCACACTATAAAGGGAATCAAAATTAATAGAGTACTTCCGTTTTATCTTGAATTATCAAATTTGGCAACTAGTATCTACAGGTAGTACTAGTTTAGGAAAAAATTTGAAAACTATATATTTGTGCTTAAATCCTAAAAAAAATAGCCTCAATAGAGGGGTAAAATTTGGTTATAAAGCAGCTAGTTCAAGTGCGGTATCAGCTGAAATGGCTCTAGTTAAGCTAAGCTTAAATTTCAGAAAAAGCTCGAGGCCTCCTTTTCTTGATTACCAGAACGAGGAAATAAGAAAATTCATTATATCATTGAGGCCAGTCGTGGCGCAGCGGCACAAAGTGTGACTGTAAAACCGACTGGTTGTGGGTTCGATCCCCACTCGAGGAGATGAAATATTAACTTAAATTTATATTTCCATTTCCTCGCTCTGGTGTCGAGGACAAGCGCGGCGTTGAAATCTGCCACTCAACACGCAATGCCTCCAGAATTCGGCAGAAAGTGGGGAACGGAGTGTCTTAACACTAGGTTCCCTCTGCCTACCCTGCAGTGTGCGGGATACAGTGTGAAGCTGATTCCACACGAACGTAAAGCTGGCTGGTTCAATATTCACAAAAAAAAGGTAAATACAGGTAGAGCAACACGAGCGCTCATTAAATAGGCTCATTAAAACCTCACTTACGCGAGAGAAAATTTAACAAAAGAAATTTATTTCCATTTGTAAATGTAGTGTAACGTTTGCAATGCAGGTGAAGTGTGTTCAAATATGCAAACATAGTTGATACTGCGATCCTCGACGTTTCAAAGGCATTGCTTTGTACATAATTACTTTTGAATGTATAAGATTTAATTTTTTTCGTTTGAATTTGTTCGTTTGTGTGTTTTTTTGGTTGTTTTTAGGGTTCCGTACCTCAAAAGGTACCCTTGTAGGATCACTTTTTTGTTGTCTCCGTTTCCTGTAGACCTACAGCTATGAACATTGGGGCTAAGTGAAAATTTACAAAATAAATACAGGAAAAAAATTGGATTGGATTGGATATTTCATAGAAAAAAATTACACAAAAATTTGCAATTTTATATTTGTAGATCGTTTCATATAAAATGAATGCTTAAAATTGTTAAAATTGGTACGGAAATCTCGGTGGACGAGTCCTACTCACAATTAACCGGTGTTTTTTTATATTTTTCTAATTTTTGTGTACCTATGATAATATTCAAAATAATTTATTTAGGTTTCGCGTAAGTATGAAGGTTTTATTCTAAATACTTAGAGAGTGTTCAGATCGTCAGCTCATAAATTTAAATTTATAATAAATTAAATATTATTACATAAATTTAAATTATTATGTTAAATTTTATTTCATATAAATTGAATTTAAAATACCTGTTATTTAATACAAAAAAAATATTTATTCTTTATTTGTCACAGTTTTACCTTTTGCTATTATAAAACATAAAACCAGCCTTAATAAAAGTCAGTATTTACCACAATTTCGAGTCACTCGATACCGTCCAACTAAAACTACTAAAACTGCGTTATGCAACTAGCGGACGCAAATCTATTTATAAGCTATTTGAAGCCCTACAAACGGCCATCGAAACGTTCAGTTAGCTCTCGAGACAGATTGACTTTTTTCATTAAAGATTGGTATCGAATTGTAAACTATTTTTGTGTGGAATATATGGAGAGGTTATAGTAGAAAGTTTACATTAGAAACTTTACGATTATATGATATTTAAAAAATAAATAAATCAGCTTCACGCACATAGCAGGGTAGGCAGAGGGAACCTAATGTTATTACTTGCATTACATTGCGTGTTGAGTGGCAGAACTCAACGCCGCGCTTTGCCTCGACACCAGAACGAAGAAATGGAAATATAAATTTAAGTAAATATTTCATCTCCTCGAGTGGGGATCGAACCCACAAACAGTCGGTTCTACAGTCACACTTTGAGCCCATGCTAAACGACTGGCCTCATATTATTTTATATATTTTGCTTATTTTTGCGGGGGACACTTCTGTTCCCCAATTTTCGTTGAATTCTTGAGGCAATGTGTGTTTGTGACTTTGTGTGTTTGTTTTTCATTCCCCCAAATGAGAATCGAATCCTCAACCAATGGCGTTTATAATGGCTTGCTTATAATTGCTGTATATGATATGATATCATGTACAAGAAATACTGTTAAGAATTGAGTAGGTAATAGAACAAATAAGCTACGTTTTCTTATAGGTATCTATAGTAAGCAAAAACGCGTTGCCTGGCTTTTTTATATAGCGGTTAAGCATTTTTTTTAAATAGCATCGAGTAGCAAAGTGCCAACAGCGAGCGAAAGTAACGAGACTTGGCGAGCGAAGCGAGCACGGAGAGCAATATATTTTAATTAGTGAATGTACAATAAATTCTTTTTTTTCAACCGACCTCTTTTTCAAAAAAAATAAGTTTCTATACTCTATAACAATATTTTTTTTCATTGTAGTTGTCATCTGCTGACATTGCTGATGATGATAATAAATGGATTTAAAAAAAAAGAGTGAAAGTTTTGCTTGGACTTTATTTTATACTTTTTAATTTTCTTTACTTTTTCAACATTTTTGTTTTTATTAAAGTTTTTGCGTATTAAATATTTTAAAGTCAGTTTTATTTTTTTTAATATTTTACAAAAAACCTTTTCTATAATTCTAAATTAACATCTAATTCACAAAATCTAAAAAAAGTTATATTATATATTAATTCAATAAAAAAACACATACACAAACAATGTATAAACATCACATAATTCGTGTTAAACGTTATCCAATTGTGTAAACAAAACCTCCTTAATTAAACAATGAAGCGGACATCATTTTTGAAATGAAGCCATTACATGATTGTGTGAACAGAATTAATATCCGGTTGTAATGTTCGAATGGAAAGCGTTTTAATTTCCACCTGAAAGTGTATGGGACTGTTTGTATGTAATGTATGTGTTTTTATGTATGTATGTTCGTATTGGTTTGTGATAAATTAATAATACAGTTCTCTAATATTGGATATTGCTTTAGTGAAACGTGATATGCGTTTGTTTTGTCACAATTTTGTTAATGAAGGTGATGGTAAGTTTTTAGAGTTGGGTCCCTTAAAAAAATTGGTTAAGCACGATATGTATGTAGGATGCCCACCGAGCCGATTCTGTACCACTTTTAGTATTGTAGTTCAACGGGATATAGAAGATATAAAAGTTGAAAAACTTAAATTTGCAGTCATATGCAGTCATTTTGTATGAAATGTAATGAAAACTACAAATACAAGTTTGTAATATTTTTTTTCTATGAAAAACGTCTATAAATTTTCACTTTTCGGATTATTATTATTGGTAATTGCCAATGCCAAAGAAGAGTTTCATAACTGTAGGTCCACGTTTTTATTACGCGATGAATTTCACAATAAAATCTAGCAAAGCTTAATTTTTTCTGTTCTCCAAGGGACCAGTATATAATAACAATTTTAGCCTGATGCCTCCACGGTCTCAATATAGTCTTGACCGAGGGAGGGAGGGAGGCGGATAGCAAAGTGATAAGGGTTTCGTTTTTAACTTTTTTGGATACGGAACCCTAAAAAAACGGAACTGCGATACGATAAGATGACTTTGTCCGTCTGTCATTTTTCTCACGATTGTCATTAATTTCAGCTTAATATCTCCAATAATAAGCTGAAATTAATGTCATATATCCAGGGTCTACAGCATGGTTGCACAAACTTATTAAGACTAGGGGCCACTCGGGCAAATTATGAACTGTTGGCGAGCCGGCCGCCAGAAGTATAGGTAATATTTTTTTTGATCTTATTCTGGAAGAGAATTCAATATTTTTCGAATGTACGAGAGCATTATTTTTGCTGTCGGCGGGCCACCAGTATTCGACCGGCGGGCCGCGGTCTGTGCATCCATGGTCTACAGTCTCTTGGAGCTCACAAAAATAAGCACCTAAGGCATCGTAATTTATTATTTTGTACTTCCCAAGGCCCTAGAATTTGGCGAAGTTTACTACTATAACTTTTTAATTTTCAAATAAAATTCCCAAATTAAAATTCCCGAAAAATTTAAATTTTCGGAAAAAATAATGTTTGTTGTACTTTCACGCACAAATTACTTAACAGATTTAGATGGTCTTCAACAGTAACATAGCTTTTGCATCAGATACATAGACAATTTAGTTCATGTAAAATTTGACTGTAATATAAAAATAAATTTAAGAGATCGAAGCCACGTTATAATTCATAGTTTATATATAAGCATATTTTTGTAATGTATTTGATACAAAATGACTGCATACTCCGTGGAGGGATTTTTAGTTTTTATATAATATTACTTTTCCTACCTCAGAAGGCTTTATCCATTATCAGCACTTTTTTTGTCATGGTATAATGTATTTTAATCAATCGAATCAAACCCTTTTATTTTATACCCATATTAAGTGGGTTGTGCAAAGATTTGTGTTGCAGAGGCCATTTTTATAAATAACAACCAATATTGATTGTATATGTAAATTAATTGTCATCAGAATTAAAATGAGTAACCCTAATTTCAGCTTCATCAGATATGGGAAGAGAGTTAATTTGAGTTTACAAAATTTCACATACACTAACACACTATCAAGGCAAGTTAAACAAAAGCTTGTAAAAATGATACCATATGTAGATAAAGCAGCCAGACCAATTTTGGCGGGAAGTCCCGATTAGCCCAAAATTTTTAATGTTCCGAGACGGTCAGGCATGGTCCCGCTTTTTATGAATTATTTTACGCACGATAATTATTTTTTATATACTTTATTTTTTCAATAAGTTACTACTGAGACAAAAGCAAATCAATAAATCAGCTTCACTGTCTTCGCTGTATCCTGCACACAGCAGGGTAGGCAGAGGGAACCTAGTGTTGAGACACTCCGTTCCCTCCCCACTTTCTGCCGAATTCTGGAGGCATTGCGTGTTAAGTGGCAGAACTCAACGCCGCGCTTTGTCTCGACACCAGAGCAAAGAAATGGAAGTATAAATTTAAGTAAATATTTAATCTCCTCGAGTGGGGATCGAACCCACAACCGGTCGGTTTTACAGTCACACATTGTACCGCTGCGCCGCGACTGGCCTCATAATTGCTCGTAGACCGCGTATTCTACTTATTTTATCAATAATAGCACTTAGCCATTCCATGAATGTTTCATAATGTAAGCTGAATATTAACAAATAAAAAAATAAAAATATATTCAATAAAAATAGCCTATAAAAATTTTATGTAAATTTTAATCTGAGTATAAATTAAACAAATCTGTATTCTGTTTACGTGAAAACCAGGTCAAATAACGCTTCAAACATAAATTTTCATACACTATATACTAAAATAGTTTATAATGAAAAAAGTTTCAATAATAATATTGTATATCAAAAATACTATTTTATATTTTGTGTTTAACTTTAAGCGGTTTGTGTAAATACCAAATATATACTGTATACTGCTATGTAGAATGGGATAGATTTTCTACCTTCCGTTTGAATTTGAGACATTATATATGCTGCGTAATTTTAGGGATCCGTAGCTTTTAAGGAAAAAAGAAACCCTTATAAGATCGCTTTGTTCCATCTATATGCTTGTCTGTCTGCCAAGAGCTTACCTCTGGAATGCTTGGAGATATCGAGTTGAAATACAAACTTATATGTATTTAAAAAAAGATATGGCCCTGTTTATCGCAAAAAACACGTATTTTGACGCTAATCAAAATCAAAATTGAAATGGGGAATCAAAATTAATAGGGTTATTAATAATTCTGGTTGACTTAGAATAATGAAATTTAGCAGCTTGCGTGTACAGAACAGTACTAGTTCAGAAAAAAAACTGAAAAGTGTCGTAAAGTTGAACATTTGTGGTTAAATTCAAGAAAAAAAAAACCTAAAATAGGGGCAAAATTTGGAACTATAATAAATCCGCTAGTTCAAGTGTATCAGATGAATGGGCTCTGGCTCTGGCTAAGCTAGACTTGAATTTTAGAAAAAAGCTCGAGATCTCCAGTTTTTGTACGGTACCTTCGGTGGGCGAGTTTTTTAGTCAAATTCTGTCAAATTTTCAGTCAAATTCTGGAGGCATTCTGTGTTGTTTAGTGAAACTAAATGCCGCACCTTGCCTAATCAACAGTGTGAAGAAATGAAAATATCAAATATTTTATTTCCTCGCGTGGGAATGGAATTCATAACCAGTCGCGTTTACAGGGACAATTTATGTCCCTGCGCCACAACTGGCCTCTAAATTATTTTAATATAATATAATATTATACATTCTACGTTTTTGCTCTGAAATCTTTTCCTAGATATTAAAATAAAATAACCTAGGAAATGAGACATCGTTCGAATGAATCCCTTTAATCTCATCCCCATCCAGCGTGTTTGCTGACGACAAATATTGCATAAAGATGAGACAATATCTCTTGTCTTGCATCATTTCTTCAAGTTACCGTTTAAAAGAATATCTCTG
The DNA here is from genome assembly GCA_013421005.1 of Heliconius erato x Heliconius himera. Lineage (NCBI taxonomy): Eukaryota > Metazoa > Arthropoda > Insecta > Lepidoptera > Nymphalidae > Heliconius > Heliconius erato x Heliconius himera. The sequence continues at coordinate 25,504 of JAATLQ010037905.1, read as the reverse complement.
TATAAGTTTTACGATTGAATGACCGTAGTGTTTATATAGTAAGACTAGTGGCCCGCCCATGGCTTCGCCCGCTTAAAATACATGATTATTGATTTAATAAGCAGAATTGATTGACAACTATGACTTCTAATATGATTTTTTTACGACATTATCGTAATTTCTATAAGAATTTTTGATTGTTTCGAACTAAAAAATACGACCAATGTTGATATTTGATATTCATAAAATATACATAAAGCTAATTATTTATTATATGTATATATTTTTGTAACATTACCTTCTTTTTACCTATGTTATATTTTTTAAAGCTCTGTTAAATGTGCTGTTGTCACTTAATAATTTAATGTACTGCTTCAGAAACAGCCTTAAATGTAAAATTATTGATTTGGGTAAGGATTCATAATATTCTTTGTAAAATAACTGCAATGTTTGCATATTAACTCCTGTACAGTTTTTAAATTAGTTACACATATTATTAGCTAAATGTACAATTGGTAAATATGTAACCAAAAAATCTATGTATTTGCTTGATATCTCTCTGAAGATCAAATCGTTCTTTATCTCTGTGTTGAGTTAATTACGATTTCAACTTAACTGTTATGATTTATGAAGGTAATCACCACTAACAATTCAATTTTGTTTACTTTATTGTATAAAATATTATATGATAGTGCTTCAAAAATATATATTTTTATCAACAGTCATATAACCAAGACGTTTCGAATGTCATTCTTTAGCCAGGAATGTTACCAGCGCGATTGCTATATAACATTCGCAGGAAAACTAATGCCTTGAGTTCATTCAAATGACGATAACTTTTTGTTTAATGAACCGATTTTGATGAACTAACTACTTTAGTAGTTAAGTTGAGTTAAAACAAAGCAATTGGTGAAACTTTTAAGTAAATCGGTTCACTACTTTCAGAGAAAAATGTCGTCGATATTTATGTCCACATAAATATCGACAGACAGACAGATAGACGAGAAATTCAAAATTTTTTTTTTACTTTCTTATTCTTTTTAAATGTCCCTCTATCCATTTCAGTCAAAATTACTAAATATACAGACAAAATATTTTTACTGTCTTATTATATAATAGAGATAAATACTATAACGCGTAAGATCAGTTGGAAAATATATTTTTCTTGGAATCTTTTTTTTTTCTCGCCATGATGCATTTTCTGCCTTTTATGGAAGAGGCACAGCAATAACACAGTTTTTTTTAACTTCACGCTGTATCCCGCACATAGCAGGGTAGGCAGAGGAAACCTAAAGTAAAGACACTATGTTCCCTACTTTCTGCCGGATTCTGGAGACATTGCGTATTGAGTGGCAGAACTCAACGCCGCGCTTCGCCTCGACACCAGAGCGAAGAAATGGAAATATAAATTTAAGTAAATATTTCATCTCCTTGAGTGGGGATCGAACCCACAACCAGTCAGTTTTACAGTCACACTTTGTGTCACTGCGCCACGACTAGCCTCTATACAGATATAAAGCAAACTTTATTGAAATTGAATTAAAATCCAGAATTTTTAAAATTTCCAAAAAAACAAATGACGGACGAAATTATATGTTTATGACTACTTAATTCTACGTACTGTAATTTATAGTTTACATTTTACAAATGCAATTCCTATTAAGGAATAAGGAAAGGAAAGTAATTAATTTCTGTGACGTTACTAATAATATTTCGAAACATTGGGTGGAAAGTGAGGAAAGCATTGTTTTTAACACTAGGTTCCCTACCTCTATCTTGCTAAATAGTTAAATAGTGATGCAAATAATGAATTTTCTGAAAAAGCATAAGCATAATAAAAGGTCTCTACTATTTTTTTGTTTAGAGATTTTTAAAAAACAAAACTTCATTTGTTGACTGACGTATTAGAAAAGGAATTACTCACTGACTGACGTATTAGAAAAGGAACTACTTACAGGAGAGATAAGGGGAGACCTCGGTTGACTTTCGAAAACACAGTATCAAAGATACTGGAGGAAGGTCACGTAAAAAGCATGAAGACCTCCCGGAGAGCATGTAGGAAGAGGTTGATGACAGTGGACGATGCGAAAGAGGTATGTAGAGACCGTAGCGTTTGGCGCTCCGTTCTCTTTGACTACCCCACTAGGGATAAAGCGTGAAGCTAAGTTAAGTTAAGTTATAAACTTTAACCAAAGATAAAATTATGATTAATGGCATCGGACGAGGCGAAAGATTTTAAAGTTATGTATAATTTGTACTAATTCTATTGGGTTCGTGCAAAGTGCATTGACAACTACAAACGCATTCAAACTACATCTAAAATAAGTGTTATTTATAATATTTTATACATTTTAAATAATTTTCTTACTATAGAGTAAAGAGTGCGATGTCCTCTAGTCCTATGACTAGAGGACATCGCACTCTTGCCTATTTCTCGATCTCTCTTCTCGTTTCAGTAATAAAATCATTTTTTTTAAGATGGACAATCTATTTCATTTTATCTTTTTCACCTTCACGCTGTGTCCCGTATATAGTAGTATAGGAAGAGGGAACCTAGTGTGAAGACAGCATATTCTCTTTCCGCCAAATTCAGGAGGCATTGTGTGTTGAGTAGCGGAACTTAACGCTGCACTTTGCCTCGATACCAGAGCGATCGAATAAAAATATTAATTATTTAGTTTCCTCGAGTGGGGATCGATCCCACAACCAGTCACACACATACACACACTTGTGTCTCTACGCCACGACTGGCCTCTTCAAAAAATAATTTTACTCTAAAAATATATTAAAATACATAATATAAAAAAAGTTCAAAAATGCATTGCAATAAAGAAATTTATTAATAAACTTGTAACAATATTAGCTTGCGCATTTAGGCGGGCGGTAGAGTCGCTGAAAGCTGTAGCGTCAGTCTATACCGCGCCGCCGTGGATGACAGTCATCTCTACGTGGCTGTAAACTTGATAGTATTTGTGAATGTGACTCGTTTATGATATAAAGTGAATATGTGATACGTTATTTTTGATTTCCTTTATATATATATATATGTATATATATATATAGTGAAAAAAATTGTATTGGTGTCTGTGTATGGATTTGATTTTTGAGTAAGTATTCTTTTTTAATCGCTTTTTATTGTAATTGTGTTAGAAATGTAAGTTTTGAATTGTTTTGTGAAAAATATTTACTAATATATATTTTTTTTATTCTAAATCGTTGTATAGAAATTGACTATCCATTGGCTTATTGATGAAAGTAAATTGATAAAATGTGTATTTTTATTTTATTATTGATTTTTAAAAAAGGGTGATTGATAGAAATTTAAAATTCATAATTTAAAATACACGTGAACGTGTTTATGGAATTTTTAAATTAGCAAATCAATACATTTTTTATGACATTTTGAAATATTCAATTATTGATTATCTAGAACTCGGCAGAAAGTGGGGAACGGAGAGTCTTAACACTAGGTTTCCTATGCCCACTCTCTGCGGGATACAGAGTGAAGCTGATAATTATTGATTAGTCTTTACTATTCTAATAAAAAATATACTAAGAAAAAAAAATTGAGAAATATTTAAAAATAAAAAGCTTATAAAAATGTAAAGCCGAAAAGTCTTTGAAGCTTAAATGTATGGTCATAATGATATCTTATAACTTATCTTGAAAAAAAAAAAAACTTCAACATAAGCAAAACATTCAAAATGGTAGAAATCCGTATAATCGAATCGTATTCTGAACTAGTTGGTAGTTACCGATTCTCTTGGTATTGATAATATGGTAATATAAGCTATTTACATAATTCCCTGCTTGTCAGTAGTACGGATGATTAATCACCCAGGTCTGTTCTCGTCCTTCATTTCGTACCATATCTACATAAATCCATATATACATATATATATACAATATACATAAATGTATGTTTTCCCACATATAGCGGTGTAGTTAGGCATAGGGAACCTTGTGTTAAGATACTCCGTTCCCCGTGTTCCACGAAATTATTACGTGTTGAGTTGCGGAACTCAACGCTTGGCCTAGTTACTAGAGCGAAAAAATGAAAAATATCAATAAATAATAATTAATTTCCCGAGTGGGAATTAAATCCGCTACCGTCGCGTTTATAGTCACACATCTGTGCCTCTACGCTAAGATAGTAGATAGTATACATTCAAAAATTTAAAACGAAGATATAGACTTCTTATAAAAAGTTAATACGCTACTGAGATATAACGATTATAAACATCTTTATATTCATTTTTATATAATTTTTTTATATTATTTTATCAGTAAGTAGAGGAAACCTAGACATAGTCATTCTATACTTCAATTTCTGCTCATTAAGAGTCAAAGGGATTCAAGCGGAATCTTAACACAACGCTTTATCTCGCTAGGTCTGAGAAACGAATATTTTACTGAAGTAAATTCAATATAAAAATACCTTTGTGTAAGGTTCAATGTCCATCATTACTGGAAGTTAGGTATATCCCATTTGTACTATAAAAGTGACATTGACAGATATTTTTAATACATACTATAATATGGTAAAAATCTACATTATGTCAAGACTTCATATATTGAGTTTAAATACACCTCTCCATATAGAATGCCTTTAGAATTCGGTGGAAAGTAGGGAACGGCAATGTCTTAATGGGAACGGATTGTCTTAGCATTAAGGTCCCTCCCAGGTTCCCTATAGGAATGGGATACAACGATATGAAAAAAAATAAATACAAAGATAATGAGCGTTTATAAATATGATCATGTTCGATTTGTTTTTCTATAAACATGTAGGTACATATATAGATATGATTGTTTTATCAGTTATATAACATTATATATATATTTGTATAAATATATGTAGTACTAATATATATTTAATAAAAGAAAATTAATTTTAAAAGTCCATAAGAATCCTATTCAATAAAATCATTCATTAAAAAGCTATTCATAAAAGAGCTTTGAAAGCTTTTACGTTCATTTTGAAAACATTTATTGTATTACACAGCACACAATCGGACATTTTTATTTATTTATTAACAAATTTAAATAAAACAAACACTAAATGTTAATGGATGTTTGCTGCACTGCATTTATATTGGTTAAGCTTTCCCTGAGATTAGCGTGTATAAACGCTCAGACAAATAGAAAAAAAATGAAAAACGTTATTTGAAAGAAAAAATATACTATATGTAAACAAACCAGGCGTAGCACAGGAGCACAAAGTGTGTAGTGACTGTAGACGCAACGGGTTGTAGGTTCAATTCCCACCCGAGCAAATGGAATACTTAACATTTCCATTTTCTTCGCTCTGGTGTCAAAGCAACCAAGCTAGGTTCCCTTTGCCTGTCCTACTGTGAGCGGACTACAGTTGAAAGCTAAAAAATTAAAATGAAAAAAATAAACTACCCCATAACTCCACCTACATTAAAATTTTTGTAGGCTATTTGTCATATTTTATTTTACAGTATTTTTTATATTTATTTAACTGTTCTTATTAGATTACCCTCCATTTTGAAATTTAAATTAGTTATTCGCAACTGATTTCGCTTAAATTATAAATACGTACATGTTTGTTTTATATGACAATATTAATGCGGAACTAAATGACGTCATTCCACAGTGTACTTGCCGGAGTACAGTTATAATTTGATTAAATTAAAAAAATAACTTCACGCTGTATCCCGCACACAGCAGGGTAGGCAGAGGGAACCTAGTCTTAAGACACTCCGTTTCCCACTTTCTGCCGAATTCTGGAGGCATTGCGTGTTGAGTGGCAGAACTCAACGCCGCGCATAACCTCGACACCAGAGCGAAGAAATAGAAATATAAATTTAAGTATTTCATCAGTAGTATTTCATCTCCTCGAGTGGGGATCGAACCCGCAACCAGTCGGTTTTACAGTCACACTTCGTGCCACTGCGCCACGACTGGCCTCGTATTGACATGATAGGATCATATTATTATATGGCTTTTTGTCATTGTTGTAATATATAACACAATTTCAAGGATACGTGTAATCTGCATTAATTTTGAGTAAAATTAATAATTTAAATTTTGCGTACAGCACGCGCCTGACTCATTAGCATCTAGAATCTCTTGTGACGCCTTGTTCATACTAAAAGTGGTTAAATTGGTTCTTAAACTTAATTATTTATGTTAAAATTGATATTATATTTTCTCTAAAGTTTGCTAGTTTCTGACCTGTTTAGTACATATTTAAATACAATAAAAAAAACGCTTTACTTTAGTAAGATTGTTGTTTTTTATGTATATATTTTTAATAAAATAATATGTTATTTTTTCTCGATACTTTTAGTATCGAAAATGATCTTGGACTAATAGAAAAGCAGACAGATAGACAAAAAAAATTGAAATCATTTTTTAGTTTTTTTTAGTAACATATAAATAAATGTATGCACTTGAAACAACGATTATTTAGAAACCACAGACAGATCCTTTAACTATGTATGTATATGTATATACATGTTACTGTATAAGGAGTTTAAACAAACAGCCAATCAATTCAGTCAGACACGCCTTGTTTATAATTAGCGTCTGTCCTTTTGTCCTTCACAGGATTAAATAGATATGTTTCAAATTCATTCAAGTCGAATTCGTATCAATGCTTAGAATTATAGGTGAGGCTTTTTTTATTCACGCTGTATCTCGCACATAACAGAGTAAGTAGAGGGAACCTGGGAACCTATGTGTTGTGTGTAGTAAGTGCGTTCTCCTATTTCTACCGAATTCTTGAAGTATTGCGTGTTGATTTATGGAACTCAATTGCGCTTTTCCGCATTACCAGAGAAGTAATGGGAGTCGAACACCCAACCTGTCGCGTATGCGTCGCGCGCTTGGGCCTCTGCACTACGACAAGCCTCTGGTTTTTCAGTGAATTTCTCTGCAATGTATATATTTGTATGTATATAAATAATGATTAATGTTTGGCGCATAGTAGTATATTGAAGCAGTATCTGATCGTTAACACGAAATTATTATGTTATTGAGACCGTCGTGTGTGTGACTGTAACGCGGTGGTTGTGGAATTTATTCCCAGAGATCCAGGGGAATGAATTATTATTTATTAATATTTTCATTTTTCTGGCACCAAGGAAAAAGCCCGGCGTTGAGTTCTGCTACTCAACATACAATCCCTTGAAAACTCTCTCTCTCTCTCTCTCTCTCTCTCTCTCTCTCTCTCTCTGTTAACCAGTTAACAGAAAATGTTTCGAAAATTGGGCGGAAAATAAGAATAAAGCACCTTAACATCTTTTTTATTAGTCAAATAGAAAAAAAAATATTTAGAAGGAATTAAAATGAAACCATACCTATCTTTTATATATTTCTAGTAAACTAGTTCATTCGGCTAAATAATTGTACTTCAGCGACAATAACATCCAATTATCACCGAAAATTACCAAATACATTTTCGTGATATCCAAAATTTAAAATTTACGAAAATTACGCTTGGATTTTGATTATAACAGAATAAAAATCTGCGCTGATAAAGTCATATTTTCAAAGATTAAAGCGTCGCCATCGCTTGTTTAAACACGATCTCGGAGGGTTAATTTTTAGCGAGAGCAGGACCTTTATAAATTCTATGTAAAATTTCAGCTAGGCTAAGCAAAAGTTTCAAGTTTGTAAAATTTTATTAAAGCTGCTCTAGTTCCATAAACTCAAATATGTACAGACTTAATTCTTAGAAGTCTGCCCAGTGCGTATTATGTTGGAAGATTTTGTAATACTTATTTAGAAAACGTATAAAATTTTGAAAGTAACGGGACTCGAACCAACGTAATACTTCGACGTAGCTCGATGAGAACGTATGGCTTAGTGGTCAGAGCGCCTGGTCAGTTTTCAGGAGGCGCGGGTTCGAGTCCCGCTCCTTTCAAATTTTTATACGTTTTCTAAATAGGTATTTTTTTTCCTAAGTGTGGAATAACACTTTAAAATGTTTAAAAAGATTTTGTAATCTTCTATACAATTTATTTATTTATTTTACTTCTAAACTAGGGGTATTAACAAATGTAAAGTTCCTTTCAATTGATTTTGAACGATACGTGGCACAGGGGCAAAGCATGAGACTGTAAACTCGACATGTTGTGGGTTTAATTCGCATTCGAGGAACTAGAATATTTGAATGTTTTCATTTGCTCTGGTTAAGAGACAAAGTCACTCAACACGCAATGCCTTCAGAATTTGGGGGAAAATAGAGAAATAAAACATCTAAATGGGAAATTTGGATTCCCAGGTTCCCGCTGCCTACTAATAAGGCATACAGAGTTTTCAAGATATTGGCCATGGTTAATATTAAGATATTTTCCAAACACTAAACTTATACCATGAATGCTTGAGAAAAATAGTTTTGTGTGTTTTTCACGAACTTCTGGTTCACCAATTGTTAGAGTTTTCTTATTGTTGTACAGTTAAAGTGCCAACTTTATTTTTCATTTTTAATAGTTCGAATACAAGAACTTCTACACTGTATTTATATATACTCACACAAATGCAAAGCTCGTCCTTAGACTTCTCGGACTGTATTTTAGTTTGTCAAAGTTGCAATATTTGTTAATGTTAAAATGATGTCACTCACCGTCATTTTCAGTGCATTCTTACTCAAAATTTTATACTAAAAAAAAATTGACTTTGAAAACGGAAACGAAATGATGTTTCCAAAATTTTTATACTAGCTTTGCAATGATGTACGCAAAAAATTGATCTAGACGGATTAGACGATAGCTGAGTAAGGTTGTTTATTATCTATGACGATTACGATTAAGAAAACTAATATTAAGCTTGTCCTAATAAAACGGATTTTACATAATATATTATAGATGCCATCGTGGCACAGCGGTATAGGGGGGAAAATTATTGAAAATGAAAAAAAAGAATTCTCGCTCTGGTAATGAGACAGCGCGGCATAGAGTTCCATTCAACACAAAATTCCTCCAAATTTGGGCGGAATATGCGAGAAGCTAAAAGAAATAAGGCAGTACCAATATTGGCTTTGAATATACATAAGGCCGGTCGTGGCGCAGCGGCACGAGGTGTGACTGCAAAACCGACTGGTTGTGGGTTCGATCCCCACTCGAGGAGATGAAATATTTACTTAAATTTATATTTCCATTTCTTCGCTCTGGTGTCGAGGTTAAGCGCGGCGTTGAGTTCTGCCACTCAACACGCAATGTCTCCAGAATTCGGCAGAAAGTGGGGAACGGAGTGTCTTAACACTAGGTTCCGTCTGCCTACCCTGCTGTGTGCGGGATACAGCGTGAAGCTAATAAATAAATATACATAATATATATAATAATAAACGATTCTTATATCTTCCATACCTTCCTAAGCTTCCAATCTCTTCGTCACATTATATAAATCACGTAGCCATTAGGCATCAACCATTAACACAGGCCAGTAAACAAATCAGATACAGCAATGCAATAAATTAAGTCCGAGTCATTTAAAACCGATAATAACTCTGAACGCTACATAAATTACCGATAGATAAGCAAAGGGTGCAAAATTAGGGCATAATTAGGGCGAACCCAAAAATGAAAATGCTGAAAGGGTGATTTAAATAGTTGGAGGCCAATTACGTATTCTATTAGAGAATGGATGTTTGTGCCTTGGTTCTGAATGAGCGTATGGAATTTGATAAATTGAATCAGCTTCACGCTGTACCCCGCATAGTAGGGTAGGCAGAGAGAATTTAGTGTTAAGACACTCCCTTCCCCACTTTCCGCCAAATTGTTCGAGGCATTGCGTGTTGAGTGGTGGAGCGCAACACCGGAGCTCTTGGTGTTAGAGAGAAGAAATGAAAATATTAATAAATAATAATGCTCTCGCGCGAGGATCAAACCCACAACCGTCGCGTTGCAGTGACACTTGTGCCGTTGCGCTGATAGTTTTACCAACATATTAATTTCTTGTATAATTTTTTTATACTAAAATATATGTATATATTTTTATGTAAAATAAAACTACTTTTCTCTGAAGTATCTCTTTTAAATTAACTACAAATGTTTTAATAATTGTTTTAAATTTCTATTACTTCCATAAAGTAGATCACTTGCGCACTTACCGCAAAATGCAAAGTTGGACCTATTGTTAAGACACTCCATTTCCTTGTTTCTGAACACAACGCCAAGCTTTGTCTACCACGACGGGAAAACAAAAGTAATTCAATATATTCATTCACTCAAATGGTGATTGAACCTTAATACCATAATCATCTTAATTAGAGTCAGACGCTGCACCAAAATGACCCTCATACAAAAATTTATTAAATTTTATATTTACTCATTTAGCTACTACGCCCTAAAGATAGAAGGAAGAACCAACTCTTTTTTGTACGCAGTAATGAAATGGTAACGACAAAATGTAACAACCGTAAAACAACTGTACCCGCCTCTTACTTCTAATTTGGGGAAAAATGTTCTTCCTCTAGGAAACAAACGCTAATTTCTTCTCTTCCTTAAGGATGGAGAGATGTTTTGTATAAATGAAGGCCATCAGAGCGCCCACAGCGATTTTATTATCAAAAGCTCGCTGTTTAATGAAAGATGACTAAGCTTACAAATGTTTCGAAACTTCATTTATATTACTTTATTAAATTTTAGCGGTATTTAAACTTGCGCTTTTTGGAAACTGTTCTACGTATGGCTTAGTGATCAGAGCGCTTGGACGGTTTTTAAGGAGCGTGGATTCACATCCTGCTACGTTGAAAATTTAGTTTCTTAAAGTTTTTTTCCTAAGTGTAGAATAACATTTTTAAAATGTAAAAAAATATATATTATGTTTATATTTTCAAAAGATATATATTCTACTTCGTTTATAACTGAATCTCAGTATAAAATATTGTAATAAATAAAGAAATTCGACCTCATCTTGCTTCAGCCGTCAACCTAATAATAAAAAAAAATAACATTCATTTTAGACGTTTTTTTTGTATTACGTCACTTATAACAATTGCATGTTAATAAACGTTTTTGAGTAATCAAACACACACTGTTACAAATTTTATAGGGATTTTACTAAATTAGACCAGTCAAGAGCGAGTCGAATACGCCCACTGAGGCTTTCGTACCAATTTCAGGGTTTCATACGTCAACGGAAAATATAACTTATAAAAGTTGACAAACTTAAGCTTGCAGTCATTTTGTATAAAATGAAATACAAATATAAGTTGTTAATGACTTTGTTTATATGAAATATATATAATTTTTTTACTTTGGACGATGGACGATGTCAGCCAGCATTATATTTTTTTTGCATTCATCAATAAATAAAACAACTATAATATTACACGACATTTTAATTAAACCAAAAATCTATAAGTTATTAAAAATTTGAAACATTAAAATTAAAATTAATAAAATTAAAATTAAATTATTATAACATTAAAATTAAAATTAGGCGTAAAATACATTATCTTTTAAGGTACGGAATCCTAAAAAATATAAAAAAAAATTTCAAAATACTTTACGATTATGTTTTATTCCACAGTAAAATACGATTTATTCAAAATTATAACTTAATATTAACAACTTAATCAACTTAGTGAATACGATTCAAAAGAAAATAATAAAATTATATATGCAATTTCTCTCTTCTGTCTATCAAATATACAAGAGACATGTTAAAATGAAAATGGGAAACGACGTAAGTATATTGCTTGTTGTATGTATATTTCTCAAACATTTTTTTGCATAGCTGAATGACAAAGGGAATCTACTACAGACTCTGGATTTGAAGTAAAATGATCTAGAATGGGAAAGTATAGTAGTAAGAGCATATGACTGTTTCAAATAAAAAGAATAATTGAAATCGGTTCACAAATGCTATAGAAGTCACCGAATAAAAATAATGTATTTAAAAAATAAATCAGCTTCACGCTGTATCCCGCATAGAGCAGGGTAGGCAGAGGAAACCAAGTGTTAAGACGCTTTGTTCCACACTTTCCGCCAAATTCTGGAGTTGAGTGGCGGAACTCAACGCTCCGCTTTGTCTCGACACCAGAGCGAAGAAATGTATATTTTATAAATTTTAATAAATAATACATTTCCTCGAGTGGGTACGAACCCACAACCAGTCGCGTTTACTGTCACACTTTGCCCCTGCCCACGGCTGGCCTCAATACATGTAGTTATAAAATACAGAACCTTCTTCTTTTTAAAAAAAGAAGCCATATAAAAAGTTCAAATAAATATTTTTGTATGTTTAAACACAATTACTTGTACTCTCCGCACCACATGATATTGTAGAATATATGAATTGTATACAACTGTCACGCTGGAAACGCCAGAAATAAATATCTTGAATTTACTTAGCAGTGTTTCATTTATTTTTATTACAGCTAAGCGGTACGATGTCGTTTTACTTGCAATCAATATATAAATATATAAATATAGAGTATATGAGGCCAGTCGTGGCACAGTTGCACAAAGTGTGACTGTAAATCGACTAGTTGTGGGTTCGATGCCCACCCGAGGACATGAAATATTTATACTTAAATTTATATTTCCATTTCTTCGCTCTGGTGTCGAGGCAAAGCGCGGCGTTGAATTCTGTCACTCAACACGCAATGCCTCCAGAAACTGGCGGAAAGTGGGGAACGGAGTGTCTTTGTCACTAAGTTCCCTCTGCCTACCCTGCAGTGTGCGGGATACAGCGTGAAGCTGAAAAGAAAAAAGTTGGCAGATTGTTTTTCCTTCACTTACAGTCACACTTTGTGCCACTGCGCCACGAGTGGCCTCAATAATATAAATATATACAAACATGAAGGCGTGGTTGATATATTATAAGATTTATGCTTATACAGTTTTCGCCATTTCTTTTTGCGAAGATCGACCGAACCAAACAACCGAAGTAGGCGTTGTTTGAAGTTTTTCCACCATTTTTATTGGCGTGTATTTGGATCCTTGGGTTTCTTTAATACCGTTAATACCGGTACACTTTGTTGTTTGTTCGAGAGATAGCTTATCTTATAAATAGTGTGAATTATCATGTTTTGTTTTGTTTTTTTTTGTATTAAGTTGGCAAATTAAGTTGGTTGAGGCCGGTCGTGGCGCAGAGGCACAAATGTGACTGTAAATGCTACTGGTTGTGAGTTCGATTCCCACTCGAGGAAATGAAACTCTGCCTACCCTACTGTGTACAGGATACAGCGTGAAGCTGAAAAAAAAAATGTTGGCAAATAGTTTTTTCTTCACTTGGGGAAGTTAATTATTATTTTTCTTTGATAACACGACAAACCGCGGCGTAGAATTTTCGCCACTCAATACGCAATGTCTCAATATAATTGAATGGAATGTAATGAGCGGAGTGTCTCAACACTACGTTTTCTCTACCTATAAACGGGATACTGTGTGAAGAAATAACTGTATGAATAAGTTTAATTTAAATAGTAATTGTATCGAAAATTTTCCAATTCTACACTACATTAGAACGACATTAATGTAGTAATGTTAATCGATTATATACTAATTACAAATTTATAGCATTGTTCAGTAGATCGATTGATTGTTTAATATCTGTTGTAATTAACTTTTGATCCTCGATTTAATGCATTACATTTAAAATAAATTGAAATACGATTGAATTATGAGACTTAACTGATTTATCTATGATTTTTTTACAGCTTCGCGCTAAAAATCCGCATATAGGAGGGTAGACAAAAAGAACTCAGTGGTAAAACACTCCGTTCCCCATGTTTCCCTGAATTTTTGAAGCATTGCATGTAGAGTGGTGGAACTCAACGGCCGTGGTTTTATCTTGGTATCAGAGCGAAAAAAATAAAATATTAATAAATAATAATTCATTACCCCGAGTGGGAATCGAACTCATAACTGTCGCGTTGAAATAAAAGGCTTGTCTAAGAAACTTAAAAAAAAACATTAATTATAAAAACTTCTTAGTAGGACACTGATTTAAGTTTTCTAATATTTCTAATTCTAATATTTTTTTTTCACAGATCAATCCGGATAAATAAAATTTGAAGAAAATCAATACTATATAGATAAATAAATGTATTTATAAGCCAGTGTAGTGTAGTTTGTAAAAAATGTACAGTAAATTATAGTACAGTCACAGAGACAATGGCTTGGACATTTGGTGTTTTTATAGTGTTGTGGATATCAAACATCCCAGTACATCGAGCTGATAATTTAGGTAAGTTGTATTTATTTTTTCTCTCTATCTCTATCTTCGGGTACATAAGACTTATATCGATAGTTTAAATTTAATAATAAAAATCATTCATTTAAAATATTAAAGAATTAAAATGGCTAGCGTGGTGCAGTAGCACAGCGTCGACGTCGTCAGTAAACACAACGGTTGTGGATTCTTTTTGGGAATGTCTTGAAAGAAGTTTCCTACCTTGCGTGAACGGATGTGAAACCAAAAAAAAATTAAAGATCTTATAAAAAATAAATAAATAAATCAGCTTCACGCTGTATCCCGCACACTTCAGGGTAGGCAGAGGGAACCTAGTATTAACACACTCCGTTCCCCTCTTTCTGCTGAATTCTGGAGGCATTGCGTGTTAAGTGGCAGAACTCAACGCTGCGCTTTACCTCGACACCAGAGCGAAGAAATGGAAATATATATTTAAGTAAATATTTCATCTCCTCGAGTGAGGATAGAACCCACAACCAGTCGATTTTACAGTCACACTTTGTGCCCCTGCGCCACGACTGGCCTCAATGAACAAGACATTAATAAAATAAATATAAACTTTATGTTATTAACATCAATGTGGATTGAACCTCTGACCTCTGTTTATCGATTATATAAGTACATAATTTCTTGATTTTGTTGATTTAAGACCCATATCTTGTTATAATTGAATAAGCCTCTTAAAGCCAAGTAATATATTCCTACAGGATTATTTCATCATTTCTCATAATTTATGAAAATGGCTTGTCAATTGTCATTGTCAGAAGTTATTCTTGCTATTAATCTTAATTTCTGTTCAAAATCTGTTTGTCGTATTATTATAATTTTCGAATTATATTCATGAAGATCTATATATTATTATACTTTGTATTTAGAATAGAATTCTGTATTTTGATAGCAAATTGGAAATAAGTGCCGGAACTTTTGCTTAGTTGCCAAAGTGAAGAAATGAAAATATTAAAAAATAATAATTCTTTCCTTTGAGTGATGATAGAACCCACAATCGTTGCGTTACAATCACACTCTGTGCCCTTGCGCCACGACGGCCTTTCATAATTTTTTTTTGGCCAGACGCGACGCAGGAGCAAAAGTGTGCGTCTGTAAATGCGAAAGTTGTGAGTTCGATTCCCACCTGAGAAAATGAAATATTTAATATTTTCATTTCCTCGTTCTAATAGTGGGACAAAGCGCGGAGTTCAGTTCTGCCACTCAACACGCAATGCTTCCAGAATTCGGGATCGAAAGTGTCTTGATGGAAACGGAGTATCTTAACACTAAGTTCCCAGGTTCCCTTTACCTACTTACGCTACGTAAGGCATGAAGTTGAAAAAAATAAAATAAAAAAAACTTTTATTTATTATTTGTGGTTTTATTGCAAACCATAAATGATTATAGTACAAATTGTTTCGGAACGGTTGAACGACTACTGTTTACCAGCTCGTATATAATGTTGCACATGACAATTAGTTTCGCTTCCTATATTCAATCCACGTAGATACAATAAATAAATATCAAAAGCAGTAGTGTAATATGTCATTATTTTTAGGTACGTAACTATTAAGGAAAAAAGGAACCCTTATAAGACCACTCGTTGTCCGTATGTCTGTCTGTCTGTCTGTCAAGAACATTAATCTCAGGAACGCTTGGAGATATCGAATTGAAAATTAAACCATAAAATCATTCAGATCTACGGCCTCATGATTTCCGGAAAAAATATGTTTCTACATTTTCTTAAAAAAAAATAGCCGTTTATCGCAAAAAACGTATATTTTGATACTATCAAGAGAATCAAAATTCATAGGGCACTTCCAGTTGACCAGAAGATCAGAATTAAGAAAGTTGGCAACTAGCATTTACAGGTAGTACTAGTTTAGAAAAATATCTGAAAACTATACATTTGTGGTCAAATCCAAAAAAAATAATAACCTTAAAAGAGAGGCAAAATGTGGTATTAAAGCCAACAAAGTTAGCTTTTGCCTTGGTGCTAGGGCAAAGAATTGAAAATATTAATAAATGAAAGTTTATTCCCTCGGGTGGGGATCGAACCCACAACCGTCATCTATGTCGACCTTGCGCCACCACCACGGCAGCCACAATTTTTTTATCATTTATAAAAATAAAAGTTCTATTCTGTTCTCCATTTGGAATTCACTTATAGATAAATTTACTTCAAGCGGTAATTGAATATATTATACCTCAATTTTTTTCTTTGACCCAAAATGTTGACATTTTGCCTTGTATAACGGCACTTATAT
Organism: Heliconius erato x Heliconius himera; assembly: GCA_013421005.1. Lineage (NCBI taxonomy): Eukaryota > Metazoa > Arthropoda > Insecta > Lepidoptera > Nymphalidae > Heliconius > Heliconius erato x Heliconius himera. The sequence continues at coordinate 9,095 of JAATLQ010037905.1, read as the reverse complement.
CTTCGCTTTGTCTTGCCAGTTCAGGAAAAATTAAAGGTGCCATTCCTTCGAGTGGAAATCGAGGTCACAACCATCACGTTTACAGTCACACCTTGTTCTACTGATCCACGATGGCCTCATATACCTACTAGTCATTCTATATTCTAAAATTTAATTAAAAAAATGAATAAACTGCCAATTAAAAATATGTTTTAGTACTATATAACGAGTTGAAACTGGAACATCATCAGGTGGACTGTTAGCTTAGGATCGGCTTAATTGTTAATATCCGTCCAGCACGGTTCATCTTAGCAGGTATTCAGAAAATTGATTAAGTTGCTTTCTAAAATCAGGTTAGAGTAAATTTAATTAAGCTCTTCGTAAACTAATTTTGTAAAGTCAATAACACGTATATTTACTTATTTTTGATAGTGAATGAGGTATTTTATGAATTCATTATATTGTAATGTACATATACGTACATATTATATATTCTATTTCATTATTACAGTCGATCCTAAGTAAAACAAACAGGCAAGTCCAAATAGAAATCAGTCGTGGCGCAGGGGCACAAAGTGTGACTGTAAAATTGACTGGTTGTGGGTTCGATCCCCACTTGAAGAAATAAAATATTTATTTACATTTATATTTTCATTTCCTCTTGAGTTCCGCCACTCAACACGCAATGCCTCCAGTATTCAGCGGAAAGTGGGGAACGGAGTGTATTAACCCTAGGTAGGGAACCTAGTCTCTCTGCCTACCCTACTGTGTGCGGGATACAGCATGAAGCTGAAACAGTAATTTTATGATGTAGGTAATATTAGCCTGACACCGACTTCAAAATTATAAAAAAAACATATATGATTTTTGATGATTTGATTAAATCATATTAGTAATTTAATGTTTGTTAAGTAAATTCACTTTAAGTTTTTAGTTGTTTTACCTTTAAAAGATATTTCTCGAATGAAAAAGTTGTTGAAGTAAAAAAGCTCTAGTTTATACGTGAATCAAATTTAAAAATTTACCCATTCAAAGAAGCATATTGGGTGACACTGCATTACATTAGCTTCACGCTGTATCCCGCACACAGCAGGGTAGGCAGAGGGAACTCAGTGTTAAGACACTCCGTTCCCCACTTTCTGCCGAATTCCGGAGGCATTGCGTGTTGAGTGGCAGAACTCAACGCCGCGCTTAACCTCGACAGCAGAGCGAAGAAATGGAAATATAAATTTAAGTAAATATTTCATCTCTTCGAGTGGGGATCGAACCCACAACCAGTCGGTTTTGCAGTCACACCTCGTGCCGCTGCGCCACGACCGGCCTCAACTGGGTGACACTGCATTATTCTTAATAACGATATTCCAGAGTAAGCATTTTCCATAATGAACTACAGTTATAATTAAATGAAATGAGAGTAAAAGCAATCACTGTCGTGACAAATTGATATTTAAACTGATAAATTAACATGAGTACAACGTTATTGTTGTTCGTTTGTGAATGTTAATTAATAACATCATGTTACTTTGTACTATTCAGGCCAGTCGTGGTGCAGCGGCACGAAGTGTGACTGTAAAACCGACTGGTTGTGGGTTCGATTCCCACTCGAGGAGATGAAATATTTACTTAAATTTATATTTCCATTTCTTCGCTCTGGTGTCGAGGACAAGCGCGGCGTTGAGTTCTGCCATTCAACACGCAATGCCTGCAGAATTCGGCAGAAAGTGGGGAACGGAGTGTCTTAACACCAGGTTCCCTCTGTCTACCCTGCTGTGTGCGGGATACAGCGTGAAGCTGTTTTTTTTTACTTTGTACTATGTATACAGCCTCGTCTACATATACACGCTGTATCCTGTATGTAGTAGGATAGGCAGAGAGCATAGTGCTAAAACACTCCGCTCTCCACATTCCGTCATATTCTTTCATGGGGGAATTGCGTGTGAAATGGCGGAACTCAAAGCCGCATATTAAGACAGCAATCGATTGTAAACGCAGCGCTGCGGTTTCTATTTTCACTCGTAAGAGTCGTCATATTTAAGTTATTTTTATTTTCTTGCTCTGGTAGACAGTGCACGGTGTTGATATGTGTCATTTTATGTGAAACTTCCCAGGATAATCGTCCAGTATATGATTATAAGAAAAATAAGAGAATTTTTGAAAGAGATGAAGAAAGGACGGAATGCAAGATCAGTGTAAATGGTAAGATATTAAAACAAGTGAATGAAGTGGTATACTTGGGAAGTATGTTCAGTAGAGATGGAAGATACGAGATGGATGTGAAAAGGCGTATTGCTGCCGGTAAGCCATGGCTGCATTGATGAGACGGCCAAAAGTCAGCACAGCTGCGCGTTTGGCCGTAAACAATGCAGTTTGGTACCGACTCTATTATACGACAGCCAAACCTGGGTATTACAGAAGAAGAAAGAAAGATAGATGAATGCTGTGGAGATGCAATCTCTTCATAGGATATGCGGAGTCAGCTTAGCTGTTCAAATCCGCAATGAAGAGGTACACAGAATAGCAGGTACTAGCGAGGATGTCACGGTGAGAATGACGAAGAACATGCTCAGCTGGTTTGGGCACGTCGAACGAATGAGTGATAAAAGAATGGCAAAAAAGATTTATGATGGAAAAGTGAGTGGTAAGACAGGTAAAGGGAGACCTCGGTTGGCCTTCGAAAACACAGTATCAAAGATACACGTAAAAAGCATGGGTACCCCCTGGAGGGCATATAAGAAGAGTTTCATGACAGCGGACGAGGCGAAAGAGGTATGTAGAGACCGTAGCGTTTGGCGCTCCGTTCTCTCTGACTACCCCGCTAGGGATAAAGCGTGAAGTTAGTTTAGTTTAGTTTTTTTTTAAGGGAATTAACAATGTTTCATCACCTACAAAACTGCTCTGAAATTAATATAACGCACAAAATATTTATAAATGTAAATAAATACTAGGACTTATTACAAAATAATTGGGGAGAGGAAGTGTCTTTATGGAGAACAGATAACCTTAACTCTAAGTTCCCATGAGTCCTGTCATAGAAGAAAATATATGCGGGATACGGCGTGAAGTAAAAAAGAAATACATTCTTTAAAACCAATTAAATTATGATAAAGACAAAATATCAACACCCTGATACTAAAAATAAATAAACTAGCAACAGAATTGTATTATATTATACTCTATATAATTTTATATGCCCCCAAGAGCTTTATTTTCAGTCGGTATGAACTGCTCTGACTGTATCTGAATCTTGTACGTGACAAGAACTTCGTATAGTTTTGTAAAATAGTGACATCGGCTTAGGGTCCAATCACACATTGGAATTAATTCTACGATTTGTCAGCTCCGCTTAATACGCATATTAAGATTGCCATAGAAAACCTAGTGTTAAGACACTCCGTCTCCAAATTTTTGACCAAATTTTGAAGCATTTTTGTGTTTAATAGCGGATCTCTACACCATATTTTATTTACTAGGGCGGATACAAGAGCAAAACTTAAGTAATACTTCACAATTTATTTATGTAAATATTTTCTTTATATTTTTTGCAAGTCGATTTATATATTTTTTCATAATTCCAAAGGCAAAATCTCAAAAATTAATAATTCAGCACAATTCTTCTTAACATTCACCTCGACTCTCTAAGAAAGACTCTAAATTCACCTTTCGTATAATTTATCATTAAAATATACAATTGTATTTGAGATAGACCTAGATAAGGACATTTGATTATACTCTGAACTGAACGTGAGTGTGATAGGAGCCTAAATAATGATAGGAATTTATCTCACCGACCACGTATCCTCTCGACCGTTGGATGATGCCGATAAGTATACTTTAGCATTATTTAGATTCGAATTTCTGGTCCCTTTTATATGGTTGAGATGATATCTTTTCGTACTCGTCCTTCTTGTATTTTGTTCTTAAAATATGTTGTCCGTTGTATAGGTTTTTTAAATGTCTCAATTGCTCTCTGATAAGAAATAAACGTGATCTTGCCCTTTTTTGGGTATGAAATGGAAAGGTTGTTTGCTATAATAATTTCAAGCTTAAAATCCTAAATATATATATTTTTGGTTTAAATATAATATAATTTTTAATACGAAAGATTTTTTATAATTAAATACTGGAGTATTTTGGTTAATTTTTTAATTTAATTGATTTAAACCGACTTCACATATCTCTCAACTGATATGTCTCAAAAAGTATCTACTGAGCCAATTTTAATCAAATTTGGATTTTTCCCTTAAAGAAAAATGTATCTGATTTACTAGATTACTTTTAGTTTCCAGGAAAATTATATGAAAATACAACACAAAATAGAATACAAACATACAAACAAACATAACAAAATTAGACATACATATACACATACACACACAATAATGTGTGCATATACAAGGTGGAAGAGGCAGCGCTCCATTTACGGAAACAGCATATAGGGTAAAACATTTCAAACCTATACCTAAAGAAATTAATCAAGATGCCTCAACAGTTTGGACGTAGGATTTTTTTTTCATTTCACGTTTTTTATCCATACCTGTATTTCGTGTGACGCGATTACGTATAGATCCCAATAACATAAACACTTACTACTACAAAAATACTACTAAAGCTTAAACAACTTTGAACTTTATCGCCAATACATACGACTCGATTTCGAAATGAGGCGTGTGCGGCGGTGTTCCTTTGATAGGTTTATGTGTGCGTGCGTCATCCTTACAAATGGCGTTTTGTTTTAAAATGACAATTTAATTATTTATTTTGTTTGAAAAAAAAACTTTTTCATTTTTGGGAATTTATTTTTTTCTGAATTATATTAGGCTTTTATAGAGTAGTTAAAACTGTTGTTTCATTTAATGTGGTGCAGACACTTCCACCCTGTATGTATATAAAGCTTAGTAGTGCTTGGAAGCCTAAATTATCATATTCAAATAGTATCCAATTTCAACAAAGTCACAATACGATCATTTGAATATATTATAAAATTTAAAGTATTTAAGTTTAGTTGCTCTTCAAATATCTAGTTCTAATTACTTCTATAACTCGCAGAATTCAAACTAAAACACAGTGGTAATATAATTATTAAATACTAGCGACCCTGCTTAAACTACACAGTTATTTCTTTTCTTGCTAAAGTAAATTATTTTCGGGTTCCAAAAACATTATCACTTTAAAAACAATATCTACATCTGAATACTAAACTTAAGACAATTCAATAAAACGATTATTTTGTTATCAATTTGTAAAACAAAATACTTTAAATTAATATTTTTCTTCTAACCGATTCAAATAAAATACACGCTAAATATTAAAAGAAGCGTGCTGAAATACAGTAGTGAAAACTGTATTTAAGTAGGTTAAGCCATTTCGGAGATCAGCGTGCTCAAGCGCACAGACCAACAAACAAACAAGCAGACAAAAAATTAAGCAATCGTTATTTTAGGTTCTACTACATTAATAAATTTCACAAATAATACATTTTCTCACATATCTTTTATATACAGACAGAATCGGTTACAATTTTGATTCTATGTATAACTCTATCTTCAATTTGCCCTTACACTCTCTTGCCCAAGTTAGTCTTTCAAATATTCCAAGTCTTCTGAAGTTCTGAGTTTCATTGATAGAAATTCACAGTAAAATTATCATAATAATATTTGATGTTGATCAAATTTCTACGTACGTACAAGTTATGAAATTTTATTTTCACTTGGTTTATGAGTATGGAACGTCTTATTCATAATATTTTTCTTCGTATGTTTTCAACTTTTTGTGTAAATTTCGTAGACTTCCCATACAATGATTTTTTTTTATTAAAAGATAATTAAGTTATACAAGACTCTCGTGGTGCAGAAGCGCAGTCTCTGGCTGTAAGCCAGACTGGGTGTGGGTTAGACTACCATTAGGAGGAATCTATTATTTTCATATCTCGCTCTGGTAACAAAACACGGCGTTGTTAAACGTGGATCCGTGGAACTGGAAAATTGGACGGAAAATAGGGAATGGAGTGTCGTAATCTTAGGTTGTCTCTGCGTATCCTTCTATGTTGTAAGATACAGAGTGAGAGTAAAAAAAAAGTAACGCTTATATATATCCCAATACTAATTAGATATTTCCAATTTGTTCAATATTTTAAGCTATAAAATATAAAAAACAACATTAAAATGACACTCGTGGCGCAGTAAAATAGCATACGAGTGCAATTGTACACTCGATGGGTTCGGTATCCATTGAGAATGTTGAATATCTTTTATTTGCCCATTCTGGTAGCCACTTTTATGCCACTTCAACACAAAATATTTCCAAATTTGGGCGTAAAGTGAACAATGGAGTATCTTGACACTGAATTCTCTTTACCTAACCAGTATGCGGGGTAAAGTGTAAATCTAAAAATAGAAATAAATTAAATTGTGACTGTAACGCGACGGTTGTGGGTTCGATCCACATACGAGGAAATGAATTAATATTTCTTATTATTTTATTTATTTACTTATTTCATTTTTTCGCTCTTGCGCCAAGACAAAATCCCGGCCTTGAATACCGCCACTCGAAAAATTCGACGGAACTTTAGGTTCCATCTACCTACCTTACTGTGAGTAGGATACAGCGTGAAGCTAATATAAATATTTTGTATTTAATAAATATACCTTATTTACGACAACATCATTTTCATATATCAATATTTGAACGTTTGGCAATGTAAATAAAATATGTGATTTATCAAACGATAAGAGAAAAATGTTCACGATTTATTGACATGTTAATCATACTAATAAAATTTCGTTACTTGGATCTACGAAAATTTATAGGTCGTTAAATTTATTACGGTTCCACGACACTCCTTTATAATATTATATATTTTTCCTTAAATTGATATTTTTATGTAAATGAGGGGCCGGAAATAATTTTGAAATTATTTTAGAATTTGATCATTTTATTCGGCAAAATACACATTTCGGCAAAACATACATGAAAAGTCAATATCAATTCTGTTTCGTGGCTTTCGTGATATAATAATTTCAATTTATAAAATTATGGTGTGACTGTAAACCGACTGGTTGTGGGTTCGATCCCCACTCGAGGAGATGAAATATTTACTTAAATTTATATTTCCATTTCTTCGCTCTGGTGTCGAGGACAAGCGCGGCGTTGAGTTCTGTCACTCAAGAAAGTGGGGAACGGAGTGTCTTAATACTAGGTTCCCTCTGCCTACCCTGCAGTGTGCTGGTTACAGCGTGAAGATGATTTATTTTTATTTATTTTGATTTATTTTATGGCGTAAAGGGATGGCATCTAATTTATAACGTGGTGGTTGTGGATTCAACGTTCGAAGTAAATAATAAATTTTCCCTCATCGGTGAGAGTTTCCTTACCGCATTTTTGTACAATGCTGAGTTCCACCCCTCAACAAACACAATTTCGATCAGATTAGATCGTATTTTATCTTCATCCTTATGCCGTGGCGCAGGGACTCAAGCGTGCTCTAAATTTAACTTGGCTATTTCTTACCAACAGGCACCAAACCAAATATAAGCCTTATAGTCCAATACAAGCTAGAAATAAACTAGCTTGCAAATTTAATAAAGCCTATACGTAAAAAATGTTGTGTCGAATTTGTAGCTTGAATTGTATCCCGAGTGAACATAGAACTCGCCACTAATACAAATCTCCCAATGTTTTATCGGTGAACATTCAACTTGGCTCTCATTTCACATTAATGTTTTTGATCTCCTACAGACATCAAGCAATTAAAATTTTATTATTTGTAAAGATTTTGTTTGTTATTATTAGTTGTTGAGGCCAGTCGTGGTGCAGGGGCACAAAATATGACTGTAAACGCGACTCGTTGTGGGTTCGATCCTCACTCGATGAAATGAAATATTTATTTAAATTTATATTTCCATTTCTTCGTTTCGATCTTCAGGCAAAGCGCGGCGTTGAGTTCCCCCACTCAATACGCAATTCCTTAAAAAAATCGCGGGAAAGTGGGGAATGGAGTGTCTTAACACTAGGTTCCCTTTGCCTAACCTGCTGTTTGCGGGATACAGCGTGAAGCTGATTATACCTTTCTATATCATTGTTTAAGATACTTAATTATGTACATCATAGAATTCATAAAACATACTATTTAAAATAGAAAAAAAAAATAGATATTAATAAGTAAAAAAAAACCTGCACAAAGAATTTTACTGACAAAATAACATTTCTGTGCCTTTTTCAGTTTAAAGTAAGACCGTCTAGATAAGGCTTTTTGCTTTATCCCAACAGAGACCAGATCTTAAGTAGATCTAGGTCAGCGTGCATATGCAATACAAAGCTTGACCTAAAAAAGAAGTGCTAGTTAGACACGTTATTAAATAACAACGACTCGTTGCGTCTGCCCGTAAAAAATACGGTCGTTAGTGATATACCTATTAGTGAGTTAGAAGTTTAGTATTTGTCGTATTTTGTTAAAGAAAATCGGAGGATTATAATATTTTAAATATTTGATACCGTTGAAATTAAATCAAATTTAACAAAAACCGGTCAAATGCGAGTCGGACTCGCCCGCCCAGTGTTCCGTACCAATTTCAGGATTGTAGGTCGACTGGAAGTAGAAGTTATTAAAATTGGTAAATTTAAGTTTGTCTGATGTTGAGCGCCGGCGTTGAGTTTCGTCACTCAACACGCAATGCTTCGGAAAATTCGATATAAAGTGGAGAACGGAGTGTCTTAGCACTAGGTTTCCTCTGCCTACCCTGCTCTGTGCGGGATGTAGTTTTTTTTATTTTTTTAAGTTTGCATACGCACTCATTTTGTATATTCATACCAAATGAGTGCATACGCAAACTTAATTTATAGGTTTTGCTTACGCGGCGAAAACAATTGACTAACTGAAAGTTGAGGCCGGTCGTGGCGCAGCGGCACGAGGTGTGACTGCAAAACCGACTGGTTGTGGGTTCAATCCCCACTCGAGGAGATGAAATATTTACTTAAATTTATATTTCCATTTCTTCGCTCTGGTGTCGAGGTTAAGCGCGGCGTTGAGTTCTGCCACTCAACACGCAATGCCTCCAGAATTCGGCAGAAAGTGGGGAACGGAGTGTCTTAACACTAGGTTCCCTCTGCCTACCCTGCTG